>JAWWEQ010000010.1:2288316-2379991 GCA_035583055.1 Torymus tubicola
GAACTAAATATTTATTTAGATCAAATATATCTTATTTGAATCAATATTATATTTTTTTGATTCTAATAATTCAAATTGAAATAAATATATTTATTTGAATCAAATAAATTTTTTTCTCAGTGTGGTATTATAATTTATTTGTATGTAATATACTTTTGTTGAGATCCCATTATTTATTTTGAATTTTAATTAAAATTTTAGTGCGATCGGGTTGCTCGTGGAAAAAGGATCGTTATATATAAATGGAATCGACGTTATTTAAATTGCTGGGGAATTACTGTTATTTGTAACCATAAAAATTAAAATTATCCCCGCTAGTTTGATAAGTCTTTTATGACATGTTTAATGTGCCAAACGAGCTCAATAGAATAAATAAAAAAAAGGGATTTAAATGGAGTGCGATTATCGTATGGACACATCAGATCAAGTTGACATTAAGTGACTCACATTACGTTCTACTGATCTACATATCATTAGAAAATCGTACACTTCTAAAGTAGCTGCAAATCTGAATAAATACGTTGAGTGTCTACGCCTCTCAAGATGTGATTATGGAAATTTTAACACACTGTTTAACGTCTGAAGTTTTCTTCTCAAATTACTAATATTAAAAGTTTTACTATGTATGTGTGTTAGATACTATA
Organism: Torymus tubicola; assembly: GCA_035583055.1. Classification (NCBI taxonomy): domain Eukaryota; kingdom Metazoa; phylum Arthropoda; class Insecta; order Hymenoptera; family Torymidae; genus Torymus; species Torymus tubicola. The sequence continues at coordinate 2,288,961 of JAWWEQ010000010.1, forward strand.
TGAACTTAAACAAGTTATCTTGATAAATGATTTCCTCTTCATGCAGAATCCTATTATTTTAAATTAATTCAATATTTTATTTTTTACAGAATAATTTTTTTTAAATCACGCTTTAAATCCATAGTTAAAGTACAGATTCTTCGAACTAATCATCAAGTATTATACTTCACCTCGATATCAATACCTTCATCAAACTTCACTTGTGCCATTCGTTAAATTCGCTTCGAATGTCATTGGACGCTGCAGTGGCAACATTTTTCTTCTTTTTTTCTTTACAAAGCGAGTGCGGAACGTGTCGCCTCGTTATGTCGAGAGCAGCAGAAGGAATCGTTCGCGTGAAATTTCCATACAGCGCAGAAAAATATCCTTAACGAGTGGGCAAACGCGAAAAGTAAGTGCTACGGCTGCTCTGTTATGCGCGCAGGGTGAATTTCTTTAATGATCTGCAAATAAACTGTTATCTATGCATCGCGGGAATATTTTTACTTTCAGGGTAATGTTTTAATTGCGTAAATGTTGATTTTTAGATGAATAATGAACAAAGGAGTTATTATTCTGAACAATATAGTTATAGCTATTTTGTTTATTAGGTTTGATTAAATGATGTATTATATTGTTCGAACATTTATTCCTATTCTTTTGAACACTGAAATATAAATATTAAAACATGAAGTATTCGCAACGATATAGTGAATAGTGCCCCTAAATACTAAGCAATTTTCGACATCCTCATTTTCTTCAATATAGTCTCTAAAGTTGAATTAGTGAAAATTGCTCCACCATTTCAATTAGTGGAAAAACTACTAATTTATTAATGCATATTTACTATTTCATTCAGTAGTTTTTTAAAACTATTAATTTAATTTGTATTTTTTACTAATTTGATAAGTAGTTTTAAAAAAATACTAATCAATTAGTGAATATTTACTAATAAATTAGTAATTTTTCCACTAATTGAAATGGTGGAGCAATTTTCACTAATTCAACCTTAAAGAGTAAAAACGAAATTATCATTTTACCCGACCGTCAATTAAGCATATCCGCGTTTATTACATAAAAACCAAACTCCACGAACAATAATATTCCTTGAACTCAACAACCCAGAAAAATGATTTCCATCCGCTATATCTTCTATGCTCCTTTCAATCCTAAGAAAATCAAACGATCGCCAAGAGCGAGTGACTCGTTACAGAATCACCGCCCAAGTCGGATTTCTCATCCACTAACTAATAAAAGAAAAAAAAGCCGTTGCGCATCATCTCACGCGCGGATTACCTGTCCAGCGTTCTCGACTGCCGCCGTCGTCGTATTTGCATCTATAATTAGACTTCGTCCGAGATCGCTGCGCTGCCGTTGCACTTCCCGATAATCCAGATCGATGCGCTCGCTGCACACGCATGTGGAAAACACCAGAGCAACGTCGCTGGTCGGCGCGTGTGCATGTCGCTCTGCTGCTCAGGCAGGTGGAACGAGAAGAAACGAGAGAGAGAGAACGCCTAGAGCACGTATACACATCTCTGGCGCCGTTGATTAGACTCTCCGCGGTTTACGGGTAATTTCATCATAACCGCGCATGTTTTATGTGCGCTATATATATAATTCACAGTGGAGTTTTTGTGCAAAATAAAGCCTTTTTTGAGAATGTCTCTCCCTCTTTCTCCCCCTTTGGTTTATAAATAGATTTTATTATAAGGGGAATGGGCAAGGATTTTTGCCGCTGCGGAATCAAGTTCTTTATCGTGGACGCATAAAAGTTTTGTTCGTTGTGTGCACGCCGAGGAGGAGAGAGAGAGAGAGAGCGAGAGAGAGAGAGAGAGAGAAGTTGGGTATGTTTAGGTTCGTTCGAATCGTTCTGACGTGGACATTATATATCGAGATAAGGATCGAGGCTTAAAATATCCTGCGTTTTATAAATAGAAGGGCCGGATCGGGATTATTGACGTGGATTATACGGAAAAGTATTGAAAAACGATATTTTTATATGTACAGGAAATGAGTATCGTATGTTGTTTCTTTTTTTTTCATTTTCAAAAACGAAGGTAAAAACTCTTTGGTTTTCCGTTAACGAGCGCGAACTTGGCATAATTATGTTTACTGCCTACTTTATGACAACAAATCATTTTGATGGCTCTTTTGATGGTTTGCTTTCTAAGCGATCGAAAACAAAACGTTTTATAGGAAGAACGTATAACTTTTTTTTTATCAAAATTTAGTTCCTACATTCTCGGAAACGTATATGATTTTATGGTTTACATTTGCGTCATCAGCAGCAGTGGCAACAGCAGCAGCAGCAGTAGAGGTGTTAAAGGTCGAGGGTAGTAAAATGGTTACTATCGGTGTTAGAGGTTACTTTGAAGAATTTTCATTAGACTTTTACTGGCCGAGGTAAAATTTTTATTTCTCTGTTAGTGAAGTAGTTAACGCGCGCACATGTGACGGTTTGCTTTAGTAAATTGAAAAAAAAAATACAAACATTGAAATATAAGTAGAAAGGTTCGAATGAATCAAGCAAGCTAGCGATGACGACAACAACATTTTTATCGACAGAAAGGTTTATACGTTCTCGAGACTAATAAACTATAAGTGTTATTAGCGTCTTAAAATACCGAAACCACAGACAAATCTCTGACATTTCACGTACATATAAAAACTTCTTCTCAGACAGGCTTCCAAGTATATATCACACGTTAGACATCTATCCAGCTAAAAGATTCCCGAAATTCCCGTACAAAAAGACATTCTCCACACTCAAACATCACACATCTGACACCCGCATCGACAACATACCTCTTCCATCTCGTCGGTGGTTTTTCCAAACGATCCTAAACTATTATCATCATACAGCCATCGTACCACTGCAACAGTATATATAGCAGCGGCATACAAAGAGACAGCTTCTTCTTCTTCTTCATCTTCTCTCGTTCGTGACGCAGACGCTCGACTAAGCTAGTTCCACTCGGAGATGATCGACTGGAATCAGAAAAGCATAGACCGAGGGGAAAAAGAGAGAGAGAGAGAGAGAGAGAGAGAGAAAAGAAAATACAAAAGAACGACTCTCAACGACGACGATGACCGCGACGCGAAGGGGAGAGTATAGAAGCTGCCGCTGCTGCTGGAAACTTTTTATACTCTCTAGTGCGCGCATGCCGGACGTCCATGTCCGTATACGGCGCAGGGAGACGTCGCACGCGCGGATGATGGGAGCAAAAGAGATCGAGGCGCAATGGCGCCTGGTAGATACACGCACCTATAGCCTGTCTATAAACTTGACTATCCCTTCGCTTGTGAGTGCACGCTTCTTTGTATATATACGAGGGAGACGATGAAGAAGAAGAAGAAGAAGAAGTAGGAGAGCTGGATATAGTAGTCGTTGCGCTCGCGATAGATTTCTCGTCGACGAGGTCAATGCTGCTGATGCAGGGGCTGTAAATCATGGGTACGGATTGCCGCTGCTGCTGTTGCTTTGGATGAGAAATAAACGAGAGCCCGAGGACGATGATGGCTGTGGGTAGTTCAGCAGCTAAGGGAAGCGTTGTTTTTCTACTGCTGCTGTGTAGTTCGTTGCGTTGACGCGGTTGAATTTGATAGGATTTATGGTACACACGCACACGCACGTGTTGTTTACTTGTTATACTTGAAATGAGTTAATGACGCAATAAAGCATCGCTGTGTAAACTTTAACGACGCGGCGCGCAGACGCACTTGTATATATGTGTGTTGATTCTTATTATAAAACGCGCGCGAGAGCAACAAAGGTTTATTAAACGTGAGTAATTGTTTGATGATGGGTGTCTTTTTTTTTTAAATTGGAGGGAGCGTCGCTCGAGTGCGCATAGCGACAGAAGTAGATATTAACACATTCCGTCCGCCAGTAGCAGCAACAGTAGTAGTAGTAGCAGCAGTAGCAGCAGCGACTCTCCCTCTATTTCTTAGCGTTAACTGCTGCAATTTTCGGAGTAATTGCCCTGAGGATACACTAATAGCGCTTTTTCGTGAGCTCGCTCGCTAGCTAGCTGCCACGTCGTTGTTCTACGTCCAAATGGGCTTACTGCAACGTTACCCAATGGCGCGCAGTTAATTACGTTTACTTAAGTTTTGTCAAATCTTAGTCAAGCACTCACTCTCCGGTGTGTTTAGAAAGCCGCGCGCTCCTCGCGAGAGAGAAACAAAGAGGATGACAAACGTTGTGTTATGTTGGCTCGTGTGTCTGGAAGACAAACGTGGCAAAATCGCATTCAGGAATGTTAGACGAAAGATAGTTTTCTTTCATTGATTTCAATGTTCTAAGTATATAAAAGTATACGTGTCATCAATTACGACGACTGATGTCTATATATTTGTATGTGTAAGTCTGTGACTTTGTTAGTTTTTGGATATATACGTATTATAGCTACGTTTTTAAACGTTACGAAGCGCACATGGTAAAATTATATACCAGACATTTAAAAATTCAAATGATAAAAATAAATAACACAAAAGAGAGAGAGAGAGAGAGAGAGAGAGAGAGAGAAAGAGTGAAACGGTCAAAGTTAATTTTATTGTAAATACGCGAGCTGTCTCATAAATTTTATCCCGCGAGAGCGACCGCATCGACACGCTGCGAGCGCACTTTTGCGTTAAAACGTAATTTACAGGGCAGTAAATTAGCCGGTAAAAGGCTAATTCTAAAATTCTTACACCTGCGCAGTATATCACGACACTGCAGCGCGCGGCAACTCGTGAATTTTTTTATAACGCGACATCGGTGTATATAACTGATCATCGCGACTATTTGTTAAAATTATATCCGATCGTTTATTACAGGCGGATTACGATAAAAAAAAAGTTAATCTGGTATCCTTGTTGAACTCTCAAGAACAGCAGCAACCACAGCAGTAGGAGCAGCTTCATTGGCGACAATTAAATCCGCTGTAATATTTGTAATAAGCTGGAGACCCTATATAAGTCCTTAGGGCATGCACGAGCCGGAGTGAGAGAACGCGTAACGAGTTTTAAGGCCTCTGGGCGCCTTTAACTCAGAGACTTCTAAGCCCGCAATAATTTTTCTCGACCAGCCACGATGATATACGACTGCGCGCTCAAGCGCGTATATACAGAGTGAAAGAGAGAGAGAGAGAAAAGGAAGAACGAAGGAATGATGATGAGAGCGGGATTTATAAAAATTTACCGAGAAAAATTTATATTCGCGTCGCTGTATTATAACGACGTTATTAACGGCTACGGATTTTTCTGTTATTCGTATATGTAAGGGGGAGACTTGGGTGTTCGGGCGGTTCTTGCTGGAATGATTTTATTTGGGTTTGTGTGTAATAAAACTGGGGTATTATAAATTTCGCGCGGGAGGAAGTAATAATATGGCAACCTGGTTTTATATCGTTTTTATGACAGATTAGAGATTTTTCTTTATAATAGTAGTTTGCTCTTTACCATAATTTACATAAAAGAGGGTTATGGGTATAGTTTTAGACACTTAATTAAAAACTTGGTGTTATGATTCTATGAGATGATTTTTTGAAACTTTTGATGGCTGCTTATATAACATTATATCGGTGTCATAACAATGATTGCTTGTGCATTATGGAGTCACCGTAATTTCTTCTATTTAGGTTACGCATACTGATTTCACGTAGCTATTAAGAAAATAATTATTATTATTAGATGAGAATAGGACCAAAAATATGTAGAAATTTTAAGATTTTTTTGTATAATTATTGGTTGTATGATGTATTTCACGTTGGATATAATATTCCTACGGAAAATTTTCGTCTAAGTCTCTCTAACGATGTTTGATGTCGACAATGAAAGTCATGAAGTTTTGAAAAATATATATCTTCGTCGACGAGGTTTCTTTTTTGTCTAAATTCAACTGGTTGAATTCCTGCTGGTATAATAACATAAATCACAGAATTCTTTTTAAACTCGCGTTAGGAAAATAATGATTAATGCTATAGCTCATTCAACCCTAGATATTAGAACTTCGTGAAGATAAATAATGTTTTTACGGGGACTTCAAGGAAAAATGAAGAACAATTTAAAAATACTTCGAATAATTCTTGAAATTTTAAAAACGGAATAAATTTTATTTATTTCCTGAAGAATTCTAAGAAAATTACGTGTAAGAAAAATACGATTAATCTCGTAATTTGAAAATGTCAGTGTGCATTACTCGAGAATCTATTACGAAGAAATAGATTTTTTCCAGTTGAATAAATGATTCAATCTCTTATGTTTATATGCATTATCCAACTTATACTATTTTTTGAACTTGCAATCGACTCTACCAAAACTACTGCAATTTTTAAGCATATTAGAACTTTTCGGCACTTTTAAATGAAAACCGCACGTTCCCTTGGCGATAATTACATTAAAAATTCATTAACATTCATTAAAATTCAATTGCTTTCACACATTCAAGCAACATACAACCTTACCACCTCAAAAAAAAAGAAACGAAACCCTTTTTCCATTTTTGGCAATCCCCCCATTCTTCTCTTTCTCTCCCTCCAAAATCGTGACTTCAAACTGAAACAGGCTTACCGCCGCTCGCATAATCACATTAGAAGACACGACGTGTCCCGCGCACGCACGCTTGAAAAAAACTTCGAAACCACTCTTCCCCTCGAGTTCAAGCTCCGCTCGCAACGCGCTTCACCCATAATCAGGACAACCACCTTCCTCAGCGAAGAGAAAGCACGCCGAAAGGAAAGAAAGAAAAAACGCTCGACATGCCTCCCGTGAATTTCAGTGAAGAAAAAAAAAGGAGAGAAAGAAACGCCATCGTCGCGGAGAATCTTCATAAAACCGAAGCCCTTATCCTTAATTCTCTCCTCTCTCTTCTTCTTCTTTCCCTGGCAACCGCTCGAAAGTGCAAGTGCACATCGAAGGAGCACCGCGTTCTCCTCTTCTCCTTCTCGTGCAAGAACCCCGCGGGATCCAGAAATAGCCACACGCGCGGTTCTCGTCTCTTTGCTCTCTCTCTCTCTCCTTGTATAAAAATCGCAAGTTCAGTGGTGGCGGCGGAGGCAAAGGATACTGCAGCAACAGCGGGAGAAGGTGGGGTGGAGGGAAGGAATCGCCAATTGAAATCCAATGGTCTCTCCCTATATACGGGAAAATAGAATGGCCTAAGCCTGTCGTCTTCGTGCATGCCTCCTCGTGTATACCCTCTTCTTTCTCTCCTTCCCCCCCGGTTTATCCGTAAGAAACTCGCGGCTCCTACCCGCTGCCGCCGCCTCTTTTTCCCATGTGCTTGCTGTTTTCTCTTAGTATATACGTGTATGTATGTATGCGTGTGTGTGCATCTCCTGAAGAGGGGCTCTATTTATAGATCCGCGGGGCTATTATCTACGGGTGCGTGCAGAGTGGCGGCGGCGGCGGCAGCGTCGAAGGTAGATGTTAGCGCGGTCTTGAGAACGAGGAGCGGCAAGAGAGAGAGAGAGGCTCCTGACCGGTATCCTGCCGAGAGATCCTTCTTCGTCGTCGTTGCTTTTTGCACAAGACGAGAACGTGCGAGTATAGGGAGAGAGAGAGAGAGAGAGAGACAGCAGCGGCGATAACGGATGGGCTTATTCAACCTGTGCGCGCGTGGATTTCGGCTTGCTTGCTATTCTCTTTGGGAGAAGAGTTGGGATTCTCTCAGTCTCTTTTTTTTTACGTATTTTTTTTCCAACTCGGTATCGCTTTGTCTTTGTGTTGTATTATAGTAAGAGATGAATCGGTTTTTGGAGAATTGATAGAGGTCGCGTGTATTATACAGGTTTGCATAGGATTAAGGATTAACAGTTAGCGAGGAGGGAGATATTTGGCGTAGTTTGGTACGACTGAAATAAAAAAATAATAATGAAATTGGAGGAGTGTTGCTTTCTTTTTCCTTTCTATAACGGATTGGTATATACGATTTTTTGTCGCGTTTTCAAAAAACTTACGGTATATTCACGCATCATTACCATATTATTCACTAACATTGGTATACGCATACTCTCTTCAACAGTATTTGATGAATTTTCAATTCGACTGCAACGCAAAAGCCAACGAGCATAATCAGTTCCCGAGCAGTCAGTCCAGTTTGCCGCTGCACAATTTCCTCGAAATTGATATAGCACCGCGTTATGTATATCCTGCGTAATTAAGCAGGCGCGAGCGCGCGCGCGCACTCTGCAGATTTATGACGCAATAATGACGTTAACTTGTAAATCTTCTTACTCTATACTACTCGCAAAACAAATGCAGCCGAGTAATATCCAATTATCGTCGTATATCGTACACTCGCTATATACGCTACTCGCCCTTTCGCTATATATATTCCGCCCTTTCATAGATGATGATCAACATCGACTACTACTACTATATTCGCGGAAAATTATCGTGTGCGCGCGTACGCACTTCTCTAAAAAAGAAAACCCGTCGCTGTATTATACGATACGAAGAACTAGACCAGTGCATCTTTCCTCTTCTGTCGCTGAGGAAAAACGTTGGGGGAATGACGTCGGTACTCGAGAAGGAGGAGGAGGAGGTTGATCCCCCCGTCGCGCACGCGAGAAGAAGATTCCTCCACTCGTATATTATAAAAGCCACGACGTGGCTGCTGCTGCTGCTGCTTCTGCCGTGGTATGGAGTGTAGTATAGTTGTCCTGCCGGTTTATAAATAGAAAATAAGGCCCCCCGATCTCTTGCCGCTGCTGCTGGCGCCGCGTAATGGTTGGACTCGGTTAATGGGAACTTAATGCCCGGCGCAATGCTAAACGCGCGGGGCCCTCTCCTATTAGCTTTTTCCTCCCCCCGTCGAGGTAGAGACTATTTTCCTCGCTTACTATCGTAGCGAGAGAGAGAGAGAGAGAGATGATTATCGGTCGACGGCGCCGCCGCTACCACGCGCGGAATTCCTGGCAAGGACTCTCTTCTCGGCATTCCTCCTCTCTTTCTCTCTTCGTATACTTATATATACACGCGAACGAGTGTTTTTTCGGAGTATAGCTCAACTCTATAGAAAGAGAGAAAGAGAGTCTAGCGACGAGTGCTGCAGGCTTCTGATGGACCCAAAGGCGCCAGGATGAAGACGTTGGTATACACGCGTAACTATATATATCCAGTGTGTGTATATATAGATGTACGTTCGTTTGTTCTTGTTGCATCTTTCAAGAGAGAGAGAGGAGCATTTTTTCTCCCGTGATGTGTGTATGTGAGATAATTGCCTCGCTCTGCAGAGGGAAATTGGCAGTTTTCCTCTCGCGCGCGCGAGTCCGCACATCGTTTTGGATTCTATATAAGTGGCGCGCGCGCCCGCGTTGCTAATAATAGCCTAGACTCTATATCCCAACTCCGATCTGCGATGTTATTTTCTCTCTCTCACTCGCAAAAAGGAGTTGTACCGTTAACTTTGCGTTCTTCCTTTTGGTGCGTGTGGCTGTGTATATATATAAATATGTACGGGTATGGAAAAAATTGCCAGCCGTATACGCGTCTATTTTCGCGCAGTTTTGACAGGATCACACCGACAGTGATTGATAGAAAATGAATGTCGGCGACTGCCGTATAAAAAGAAAGAGACCAGCACTGTATACCGCTTGGGGATGAAGTATACAGGATGACATAGTACGAAATTGGGTTATCGACACATGCGTATACGTATGTGCAAATTTCACGAAATCTGCGACGAAACCCGAAAAACGAATTTCAAAAATTGTTTTGAAGCACATCTATCAAACTTGAATTTTCTCGTTGATTGAAGTATGGAGAAGAGAAATTCGTGATTGAACCAAGACCATTAAATGGTATCATTTTTCTGGGACAACTAATCGATTCTTAAAAATTATTAAAAATAGCTCTAATTTAGTTCTAAATCACTTCACCAAAAACAACTTAATATGAAATTTGGGGGAAACAATAAACCTAAAAAGCCGGAGTTTTCCAAATCTTTTTTCAGAATTAGAAAATTTTGATTCCTTCAAAAGTTATGTGAGTTTGAAGTTGAGCTTAAAATTCACAAAAAAAAAATAACAAAAGGGTCAAGAATTGACTTTGCGAATTTTAAGCTCAACATCATGCTCACGTAACTTCCGAAGCGATCAACATTTTCTAGTTCTGAAAAAAAAATTCGAGAGATTTTGCTTTTTAGTTTTATTTTCTTTTTTCCAAATTTCATATTAAGTTGTTTTTGGTGGAATGATTTAGAACTAAATTAGAGCTATTTTTAATAATTTTTAAAAACCGATTAGTTCTTCCAAAAAAAGTATACCATACGATAGATTGTTCAAACGTGAATTTCTATTCTCAATACTCTAATTAACAAGAAAAACCAGGTTTAATAGGTATATTTGAAAAAAATTTTGAATTCCATTTTTTTTTATTCGGCGTAGATTTCGCGAGATTTGCCAAGTCTCTGTCAAATCGAGAGGTTAAAAAATAGATTTTCTTGAAACTCTCAGAAAATGTTTTGCTACTCATTCTGGATATCCCTGAATTTTTTTAGATTTTTTTAATCCATAGTTTTGGAGATATGAGGTCATAAACGGAATTTTAATGATTTTTTGCATTTTTTACGGATTTTCATTCATTCTCCTCAAGCATTTAAAACATGATAGACACAAGAATAGTTTTTTTTGTAGAATATTCTTATCGTTTCAATAAAAATACTTTTAACGCCGTACGTCTAGCCGTACGTTTATTCTTTTACTCAATATATGCAAATGAAACATATCAATTAAAAACGTTAAATTTCTGATCAGGACTTTCTTTACCCAAAAATTCATGAAGATATCTTTTGATTGTCTAAAAGTGTCCGCATGAATCCTGTAATGATTTGCGATTGTTTTAGATCTAAAAAAGTTCATTCGTGTCATCATTGTTTTTAAAAAGTCGTAGACAAGTCTGAAAAAAATATAGTTAAATTTTACGAAAAATTACAAGAAAAAAGTCTATAGTAAGATATTTCAAAATTTTGCTCCGTTTTTGAGCTAAAAATCCATTAATATTGATAAAATTTGAGACGAATTTCATCCTTAATTAAGAATTTTGATTAATTTTCAGCTCAAAAAACGAAATAAACGAAACAAATGATGACACGAATGAATTTTTTTTGTATCTTAAAACGATCGTAAATCATTACAGGATTTATACAGACACTTTTGAACAATCAAAAGGTATCTCCATGATATTTTGGCTAGAGAAAGTCCTGATCGGACTTTTAATTTTTTTAATTTATATGTTTCATTTGCATATCTGTAAGTAAAAGCATAAACGTACGGCGTTAAAAGTATTTTTATTGAAAAGTTGAGAAAATAAAAAAAACTATTCATGTGTCTATCGTGAAAAATGCTTCCCTGAAGAGTTATTAATGAAAATCGGCCAAAAATGCAAAAAATCATCAAAATTCAGTTCTTTTACCTCTCATATCTCCAAAACTATGGGTAAAAAAATCTAAAAAAATTCAGGGATATTCAAAATGAGTAGCAGAACATTTTCTGAGAGTTTTAAGAAAATCTATTTTTTGACTTCTCGATTTGACAGACTTGGCCACATATATGTATATGTAAATGGGGAGACATTTAGCATTCGATGGGATTAATCATCATGAAACTCGCAGCGGAATCATTTACAGGCCGCACGCGTGTATGTATATGTATGTATAGTATTAGCGCGCGCGAGGCACATTGTGTTGGTTATATATACAGTCGAGGATTGCAAGCTGCAGTCGACCGCTAATAAACACGGTCATTAGCCGTGTAACTAATGAGATTTGGGCATGATAGAAGAGGCCAGATTTCGCACGCGCGCATTCGCCTGCGTATGTATATGCATTATACATGTATACAGAGATAGCCTTGGCACTAACTACGCGCATATATGCCGTATACGAATTTGAACTGCTTACACAGTTTTGTGTGTATAATAACGCAGAGCCTTGTCGAGACTGGTTGTATATTATACGAACGTTCGCATTTTGGCGTAGTTGAATTTTTCAATTATTAGCTTTTTAAGAGACGACGTCGTTGTTTGTACGCTTGAATATGAATTTTTCGTCCCAGAAGTATGTTGATGCTCGCAACGCGCGTTTATGTGACGTCAATGCAAATATTATGAAAGTTAAACAGATTTACTACAATTATTATTTGATTATGATTTTTTTTTATTTTTTTTTATTTATCTCGCATAAGTATATATAGATGCGCACGATGGAATAAGGAATTTATTTTAAATTAGTACTGCCGTAAATTATTAATTTTTACAGAGGCTACGCATGATATGTTAATGACTCGATGCTTTATTCATGCCTTATTTATGAGAAGCATTAAGCGTATCGTTGTGCATCTTTTTATTTTAAATGTATATCCACGGCGTGCAATATATTACAATAAGTATTTATTATATACAGGGTGTGCATTCGCTGTTGTTGCTGTACTCTTGCTATGTTACTCTAAAAAGACGAAATAGTATAAAATTAACATCGTCTTATATATAAGAAGTGCAAACTTTTGCACGTTGGCGTTAATAAATTAATTAACATGTCGACGATTAAACTATACACCGCAGAAAGGTTTTCTATATTTACACTCACGTATGTATATATCATAAAACTGTACGTGCAACTTTAAAATAATCGTACATCCTGCGCGTTCGTTCAAAGTATCGTAAAAAGATCGAGCTTTTTCTTTTGCAAAAGAAAAAGAAAGAATGATTGAAGAATCGAACGTCGCAGGTGTCGGCGAAGGGAATCTTCGATATCAAAGAACGCATAAATCTCCTTGTAGCACAGCCTCCGAGGATTCCCTCTATTCTTCTCACCGTATCTCATCTCCTTCTTCTCCGACTCTTTTATACCACAACCTTTTACGTTCTGCACCTGCCCTCGGAAGAAGCGAGAACGAGAAAGAGAGAAAACGAGAGTGAGACCGCGATTGTGCATCTCCTCCCTTCATCACACATTCACAAGAACTACACGCCCAAGAATAGAAGCGCACAGGAAGGTCTGTATTGTATATTATCCAAAACATCGTAAAACAACGCGCGCGCGTTGCGTGTTTTTTTCATGCGCGTCCTGCACGGACGGCGATGAAGTTTTGACTGGCGGTTGATTTTCTTGCCCTCTTTCTCTCGTTTGTGTATAGTATATAATGTGTAAGTGTACGGGTTTCTATTGTTAGAATGTGAGCCGGGGATTTTGAAGCGAGGAACTGTTATAAGGCGCGGAGAGAAGAGTTATTGCAGATGGAATATATAGAGAATATAATCGCTGTTTGTCGGAAAGGAGGGACGAGAGAGTTGGGTTACGGTGCAGTTAAACGAGCTTTGTAGCTATGTGGGTTGTTGCTGTTGCTGAGTTTTGTATATAGGAGCAAAAATTTGAGGTTGTTACTCTTGGTGCACACGGATGGTGGGTTAGTGTTTCGAATGTATATGTTTTCATTTGGTGGGGTGTCATGTAGATGACGTTCTAGTTTGGATATTTTCATTGCTAATTAGATAATATGAAATAAAATAAATTGCAATTTTTAGAAGTAGCTGTTTAATAACAGCGTAAATCTTGAGATTAGAAACAAAATGTATATTAATATAGGTAATCAAATTATTTCTCGATCGCTCGTTCACCTTGACGCTTGCAAATAGCCACATTGGATGAATTAATTAAAATCGCTCTCTATTTTTGAAATGTCATCAAAAATTACATTGCTAATGAGATTCCTGAAGATTCTCCGTTTTTCATTATTTGAAATTCTTGGTAATTTATGTCAAACGTAAAATTAAATTCACATGTCTGCCGCGAGTCATTCTATGTATGCGCGCGCAGCTGAAAGCTCTACAGACACTCCATATAGCACTAGCAACAGCGGCATCCCAGAAACACATAACCCATTTCAATTTCTCCGTACTTAGCTGTCGAAACGACCGTATAATTGATTCAAAGGAGTACCAACCGTATACACCAGCAGCAGCAGCAACAATAACGCAAGCTGCGCCACTTCTATTTTTATCCTCTCAAACGCTAATATACATAGCGCTTCCTCAGCTCTCATTAATTCTTAATTTTTCAACTCGCGAGACTTACGAGCGATAATAAAAGCCAGTCGGGACACACGGATATACACACCGGGGCACACTCGCGTGTACTGCAATTTAATTTTCCTTCATGACTTTTTAAAGAGTCTCTCTCTCGCGCGTACCTTTCCGAGAAACCCCCTTCAACCACGCGCGCGTGTACGAGCATACATGGATTATACTTGCACCTTTTTTTCCCTCCCTTCATATATATCCACACGCGCGAACGTTGATTTTTCCGGCTGCAGGTTTATGGAAAGCCGCTCGGCCGGGCGTGAAGAAAAAAAAGAGGAGGAGGCGAGCGATGCGCCAAGGTCAGGGAGTCGAGGATCTATTTTTAAAAGCCGTCGTCGGCAGGCAGTAGCTGCTTGAGTTTTCTTCCCCCTTCTGCCGTGTGCTCGTGTGATAATTCGCAGTGGTAGTGCAGGTGTATACACTATAGCTGGTACGCTTGCACGTGTGTATATATATATATATATAAGCGAGCGCCTCGACATTAGGAACTGGAGCGCAAAAAGTCGCGGGGCGAAGAAAGAGAGCTAGTTAAATGATGTACGTGTGTGTATGTGCGCACGCGCGGTTGGAGGGAGAATGTTTATTCATGATATAAGGAAAAGGGCTTCTTGTGGTAATGACGGCAGCAGTGCGAGGCGTGTTGCTTTTTGCTTTGCCTGTCTAGTTTTTCATTAGCCGGAACACGGTGAGAAAAGGGTATATATATATATGCGCAAACAGCTGGTATGGCATTTTATTGCCTGTTAAGGTAATATCGAGGATTAAGTGTGTATCTAATTGGGTACGTTGTAAATTCTATTTTTCGAATGCATCGGTGAAGAGAAATGAATGGTTTTTATAAAGTACAGCAGTCCGACAGATTTTAAATATATATTTAGAATTACATAGTAATGATTGTAGAAATAAGTGAACAATAAATAATTATAATATTAAAAATATTGATATTAATAATTAATTATAAATAATTCAAATATTATTGGGATTTAGCCCGAAGGAATTCGTTGTATATAAAAGAAGAAAAAAATAACTAGCTCGAACGTATACATATATTGTGGCTAAACGTGCCAATCTTACATCACAAGGTGCGAAAAGAATTCGGAATCGAATATTACATTCCGGGAATTTCTCCGTAGTACGACGAAAATCTCATAAATTCCGAATTCAATTTTTATCTCGCCGCCAGTGGTCAAGGCTGCGTGTGTGTGTGTATCTACGTATAGCGCGATCATGCCTGAACCACCTGTTTGCCTTGGCTACGAATCAGGTCAAAAGTAAGGTCTCCTCGCGAAGATCGAATAGACGCACTAAAGGGGGGGAACTCTGAAATTTCAAAAAGATAGAAATTTTGTTAAAAGAGTTTTTAGAGTCGGCCTACGAAACTTTTAAAAAGTTTCTTTTGCAGCAGGTTACTTGTTTTTTTTTTAATTTAAGTTTATAACAAGAACGTGAATCATGTCAAGTACACGTTAACGTGGAAGTTTAAAAATCATTTATGTACAATTGTAGTGAAAAATATGGAAAGAAGAGAAAAAAATACAATTTCGAAAAAAAGGAACGTTTATTAAAGGGGAAAAGAAACAGAACGTAAATGCAGCCTTTGGAGTACGGTTACGTTTTTATACGATTACAGAATACCAGGTTGTTGATCCTCTCACATCCTCGTTGCACGTTCATTGTTACGTAAAGTCTTTGACAGTTTTCCCAACACTTTGTTTTTGTTGACGTATATGTCTTTCTATGCGTCAAAATCAAAAGCATTTTCTCGAATAATGAATGAAAAAATTCTATTCAACTGATAACTTAAACGAAACCAAACTCAAATATATAAACATTTCCACATATGAAATTTCTTAATTCTATCCAATTACGCACTATCTACAAAACCAAAAAAATCAAAACCAAAAAAAATCCATTTTCCACCGGGCAACAATCCAAAGCCATCCGCGCTCTGCAGCGCATTAACCAAACCACATCGACAATTCTCGACTCTTTTCTTTTCCCTCACAATTAGCACGAGCTTTATTCGCATGCGCGGCCAAAGCCGCTTATATTCTTTCGCGCATTTAATCGTGCCTCCTTTCGCCTCTGCGCCCTTTGGATGTACCCCAATGCCGGGCTTAAAAGGCGAAAGAAGAAGAAGAAGCCCCTCCTCCTTCGTATACACGTGTGTGCGTCATTACTGCGCTTTCCAGGCGGAATTAGCGCGCTTTTTCCGAATGACGCACGATAAGAGGCGCAAGCGAGCGTAGCGAGCGAGTCGTTTGATGTTTGCCAGAGATTTTGGGCTTAAAAGTGGCTGCTGCTACTGCTGCTAGGTTTTGAAGCATCGCGAACGTCTCAATGAGTAATTAGCGAGCAAAATTTTAGAGGCTTTATTTTTGAGGTTTTCGAGGATATATTTTATTGCTCGTATATATATGCATTCCTTTTTTCCACTGACGTGGAAATTACGCGGATTTTTCATGAATGAGAGGTCGACGTTTGCTTTGTTGTGATTTATCGTTCGTTAGCCTTGATGTTAATATCGCATATTATAAAAGATGCGCTGCGGAGTGCTAGTTTTTATCCGAGACTCGCGTTCGTACGTATATATACATACGCGCGGTACAAGACAAAGTGGCAGTCATTGCTTACATCTCTCAAAGAGTAAAGGATTTTCAGCTCGTTTTATATTCCCCCGTCGCGCATTGCGTTAATGAAGTTGTCAATGTAAACGATGAGTCATACTTTATGGTATCGCGTGAATATATTTAAAATTTGTCGAATGCATTTATTAAAGCAATTGCTTAATTAGTTATATTCGACATCGTGTGTAGAAATTAATTATGACATTTCAACAGTTTTAAAACATTACCTTCATAAATCATTGAAATGTATTTTAATTAATATTATCTCCTCGCTCGTATATTACGTATGTTATTGCACGGTGAAAGGATTATAATAATTGAGCTAATACACTCTACTCTTCAAAAGTAATGAAAAAAAACTTTTATTAAAATGAATAATGAAATTAATGTATTATTAATGTCCTTTAATTTATATATCCAATAACTTTAAATCAATAAAGTACTCATTGCTGAGCAGTAAAAAAGCGGCCGCTTTTTCCATATAAAAAGAAAAAAAGAAAAAAAAAGGAATTCATACGTATAGAAGTAGAATTCAGAGTGCATCATAAATTAAATAATTAATTTCGAGCTAATCTAATCCACATTACAACGAGCTCGCAAAGTAGAGTGGCGCCAGGGGACGGTTGAAAAGGAGGAAAAAAAAAATTTAGGCTACATCGCCGCCACTCTTCGCTCTCTCATTCTCAAAATTAATCGCATCGCCTTTTACATACTCTCGTCTCACACACTTTTATTGCACACATACACACACACATAGATAACATATCCATACTTCTGACACTAATTTCACTTTACGCATCCAGCAAACAACTTCTCTCTCTATCTCTCTCTCTCTCTCTCCCTCGCGGCGCATTAACAAATCATCGCCTCGATCTAAACAACGAGCTAATTTAACGAGCCATAAAAACGTCGTCGTCGTCTCTCTAATTATTTAGCATTTATAAGCGTTAAGCCATAACACATAGGCTGCGCAACGCATTCTCTTACCATATACATATATACTATATATATTCCGCGTACACACATGCACGACGAACCCTGTAATACACCGACGCGGCCGCGGCGGCAACCTGTAATCCAGTCAATATCCAGCGCGCGCCTCCATCCGTCATCGTCGTTACACCATTCTCTTACATACCCGCGTGTACACGCGCTATACGCAGCTACAAAGAGAATTTCCTCTCCAACTCTTTCTTCTTTGTCTCTCTCTATACACGTATATATAGTGTATATACATATACCTCTTCTTTCAAATGGCAAAAAAGAGATTAATCGCGCGCGTTTTCCATCAACGAAACAACGAAGCTGTGCTCTTTCGCGGCACATCTTGCAATGAGACGCGTGTCGTATACCGTTATCCTCGGTCAAGGTCCTCTCTCTCTCTCTCTCTCTCTCTCATTTCTCGCGCGTGCGACGATCGATCGATCTGGCGAAATCGCCGCGGTCGTCGCTAATGCCTCCCTCGACGGACAGTTTCTTCGTCGTTTGCACTTGGTTTAAGTATATATGTACAATATATAATAGGTGAAGTAGTGTGCTGTCCATTTTTACTTGGATTCTTGTACGCTATACCCTGGATGTGTGAGAAGAAGGAGGAGAGAGGAGGCCAAGGCTAGGCCGAATCGTGTCTTCTCTGCGTTTTTTTTCTTTTTTGGAGGAATCTTTCTTTTTTGAATTTTTGACGGCCGCGGTTGGTCTGGCGCGCGTGCGGATGGCAAGGAAGAGATTGGCACGCAGTGGACAAGAGGAACCTCGAGAGATATATACGAACGAGGAGAAGGAGGTTTGGGATTCCAAGTCCGGCAGAGTAAATTGTCGCTTTTGGAGAGGGAATGGGGAGAGAAATTATTGCTCTTCCTGGGTCTTCTTTTCAGCAGTTTGCTTGGAGTATGGCTAATTTGGATGCAGGAGCATGGCATTTAATGGAAATTTATTTTATTTAAGTTGGAGTAAGAATTTTTTTTCTTGAGTATTATTACGCAAGCGAGGCCTTTTTTTCGCGGTAATAATTGATGCAACTTTAGTACGAGATATACTTGGTCGATTCAGGTGAAAAGAAAGAAGAGAATCCAAATTAAAAACCATGATAGTCATAAATATTCAAAAGATAATTAGCTTGTGAAATTCCATGGAAAATTTTGAATTCACATAAAATATTACGCATTTTCCTTAATTCCAGGACGAGAGTATATCTCATCTTCTACCATGACAAAGTAATTTCGAGCGAAAACACTTTGCCACTTAATATTCATTTGACACGGAAAAGTTCGAAAGTGCAAAACTTCCCCTTAACTTCCTCTTGAAATTGAAAAATTGGCTCTTCATCTTTTACCAAATAGAATGTTCAAGCAGCAAAAGTTACTTCAGGATTCACTTCGGAATCCAACCAACCAACCAACGCTAACAAAAATCCTACTTCTCTTTCTAAAATATCGGAAAAATCTCTTGAAAATCTCTACATCCAACGCGCCGTGCGCTTGCACACAGAGTCTATAAGCTGCAATCACCGCTTAAGAACAAAAGACCCATCAACATATACATACACATACACATGCATACACGACACCTTTGCGGCGGCGTGCCACGTCGCCTCGTTGAAAAAGATCGATATATAGGCGCTTCTCTCTCTCTCTCTCTCTCAACGAGCAGCTACCGCATATGCAAGTTATTGACCCCTCGATTTTAGCTATTGACCGCCGTTGCCGCACACGGCCAGCTTATCCGCACGTTTATGCTTCGCTGCGGCTGAAAGGTGAGTGATTGGTATAAGCGCATACCGACGCTTTAGCTTATACAGCTATATATCTATATTTTTTTTCAAGGAAACTCTGTCTGCTTCTATATCTCGTACTTTGCATCTTTTGCAGTATGTGACAATTTTTCAGCTTCACGTCAATAAACCATGCACAACCATGCGCGTGGAGTCGACGTTGTGGGTGATGGTGGTAACCGCGGCGTCTTGGCGCGAGAAAAATGTATATACGAATCAATAACGCTGTACATTTTATGTACTCTCTCTCTCTCTCTCTCTTTCTGGCATGCATGTATGTATATATACGTACAAAAGAGTTTTTCAATGACGTGCGCGCGCGTTGTATACAGGTGAATAAATTCGTTCTGCGAGACCGCCTGCCTGCCAGCAGTGTATTTCACGCGTGATGTGTCGACGCTCGTCTCTGACGAATCAATTTCCCGTGAATTATTCATTGAAATTTGTTATTTTTTATCAATAGGTACAGGGGAGCTCTTCCCTTTTTTGCAGTTCTGTTCATCGGGCTTTAATATTTTAACGGAGAGAGAGAGAGAGGGAGAGACGTAGTGAGTGTATTACGCGGTGCGCGCGCGCGCGCGCGTGCTGATCGCGGATTGAATGCCGTACAAATTGCATGTAATTATACGCGATGCCATGGTGCTGTGGGCCTCGGGATTTATGCTTTATGGTCGGTATTTTGTGCGAGCATTTTGGAAATGTTGAAAGTAATTGACGGTGATGTATAATTTACGTTTCCTTGAATGAATAAAAAAGAAAAAGAAAAGAAAAACGTAGACGAATATAATATAATTATTATAATTTATCGAAAAATGATGACGATTGCGATGCCGTCATCGTCCTCGTTGGAATCTAATGCATTTTTAGTACGTAACGAAGAGATACGTATCTGTAATCATGGGAAACTATATGTGATAGAATCTTAACAAAATGCCTTATTACTTTAATAGGTACTCGAGTAATCTACAATGCACATCAGTAATCTGAAATTTGCATATGCCGCTAATCGCTTTTCTTTTGAAAAATTCAATGAAAAAGTTTCGCCAATATAATTCGTACAAATATGGCCAACCTGCAAAGTGCTTTTTGATTAAAAAAAGAATCTTATATAAAGAAATCATACTCTCCCTATTTTCGCCGGACGATTAAAATTTCATCGTTCTTCTTTCCAAATTGTCGCTCGTATATATATACGTACATACACTCTAACAGCGTGCTTTATATTTGCATCCTTCTGACAAATTCCCTTGTTCGATTCTTCTGCTGCGCGCCATTCGCGAGTGGAAGAACTCTCGACTATTGAAATCATAAAGTTGTGTCCCCGGTGGTTTTGAATTTTATATCCGCGCTCACGTCGAGATCTATATTCATGCTCGCTCTATCTCTCTCTCTCTCTCTCTCTCTTTCTCTTTGTGAGTTTCGTCATGCCTTATTAGAGTCGTATTTCCCAGACTTACAGCTTAAAACTTTGTTCGTGCCTCGCGCGCGCCCACGATTGTCCCCGAGACGCGTCGGGAATTTTACCTTATTTCTCCCGCGAGGCAGACTAGGAGTTTAAGAGGCTTTTGGAAATTAATTTATGGAGAGATTAAGATACATTGTACGCTCTGCTCGTGTAGCCCCAACGTTGGCGAATAGGAGTTTAATGGGAGATCTTTTTTTTTTATCTTGTTGGGAACGTTGTAGTTTGAATTTTTGACTGTGGAATCACGAAGCTTTTAGAGTATTTCGTTTTTCGAATATCTGTGCGCATGTATTTTTTTTGCATCTGAATCATCGTAAACGTAGATTCATTTTTCATGTTTTCGCGTTATTTTTGACGACGAGTGATCGTAAATTATTGAACCGTCAGGATCGCATAATTTTTTTTTTTGTTACATATTTATAGTATGTATTTAAAAAAAAAGTTATTCGACAAATGCCAAATGAAATGTTTTATTGTTGAATATTTCTGAATAATAATTTTTAACATGAATAAACAAATTCGTCAGAATAATGCTGTGATCTGTAAATTTTACATGTTAAAATTCGAGGTTGAAATGGCTATATTTGGCAATCCAGTTCGTACTTCCTTAAGTGTCCTGAATCTGCTATTTCCAATACGTACATTGTGAACGTTCAATATTCTACCAACGTATATTGCAATGATAATGGTTTCATTACCGACTGTAATAGACATACACAAAAGTAAAATAAAAACAATGTTTTATAGTTGTATTAAAATTAAGTACGCTTTACACGATTTATTATTCTATAGTTTATAAACAGATAGCAATTATCTTTGTGCTTGTTGGGAAAATCTGCAATTTAATTAAAATCTAACAAGTTAAGCCATTGACCTACACTTGATAGTACAAGCGCTCCTCTAGAATTTCACATTAATATAAAAAAAGTATTTCTTTTTATAATTACGTATACTAAAACATTTTAATCAAATCTAAAAAAAAATTATAAACTCTCAAACAATACCATGCCCTACATAAACGAAGCAACATGGAAATCCTTACAAAGCAGTAATTCTAACCTCTCTCACCTACACAATTCAACCCAAATCCTCAACACCGATCCCAATACCCCTCATTCCCTCCCCGTGACAATTCGAAAACCATCACACACACGAAGTCCTCCCTGTTATTCCTGTCGTCCCATCCGAGGCATCTCACCGCTGCCTCGTCGTCAGCGCATCAACGACCCACGAAGGATTTCCATGTACGTACACCAACCGGCGCGCAGACAATCCCTCTCCTCCCTCCTTACGGAAAACCGTCACACCTCTCTATATACGTATATATATATACCTACATGCGTATCATATATATAAACGCACACGCACTAATCTCACCTCGGCATCGCATTATTATAACCGGCGTGCTTGCGAAAAGTTCTCGAGAATTTCCAGGCGGCGATGAGGGGGCCGAGATAACGAGAGAGAGAAAGAGAGGATGCAAAAAAATCACGCGAGCGTGAATTCGAAGGCGCGCGCGCGAGCATCGCTTTTATATATATATATATATATATACGTTGTGTGTGCACACACACTGCTCGGACGGATCGAGAGAGGCGCGGATAGGTTGAGGGTCGCGCCTGGCCGTTGACCCTGTGAGCAGCAGTGGTGGCAGCGGTGAGTGCTTCTCTCTCTCTCTCTCTCTGTCGGTGAGAGAGGAACGCGCGTTTATACGATACGCACGCGCGCCTGTGCGCGAACGTTAACGAGTCCTGTGCTAATTCGACGAGAGAGAGAGAGAGGATAGAATGTAGGTGTCGAGAGGGACCAAAGAGAGTTTTGGTTTTGAGTTTGCATGGAAATTATGGTTGCAACGAGGTTTGGCTAATTTGTAAGATACTGCGGGAAGTTTGACCGAGTGTGTGTGTATGTGTATTTTTTTCGAAAGAGAAGAGTTCCGGGAGAATTTTTTTTTTTTCGGCGGAAAGTGTTAGGAAGTTGTTATAGGGCGATGGGAGAATGCGGAGAAGCGAGTCCGAGAGATGTTTATATGAAGCGTGGGAAAAAGTTGGGTGTAGGGGAGGTGCCGGGAGAAATGGACATGATGTAATTTGCGGTGATTTACGGGGCGCGCGGCTGGGATGAAATTGGTGGTGATGGCCGCGCGGTGGTACTGTGCGTTAATATTCTGGTATCATATATAAAAGCCCATGAAATATTTTCATGCGAAATTTATAACCGAATAATTTTTACTTAGTTTATACTATGGCATTATTACAGATATTTTATTCAGTACATACGTTCTAATCACGAACGAACGTTGTTTTAGTAAAAAAAAAGACTGTTTTTTGTTTTGTTTTAAAACTGTTATTCCCATCCTTTGCATTCGAAATTCCCGTAATGTTTGGGAAAAAAAGGAATCGGCAACAACAGCTGTAGTCAAACATAAATAAACGAAAAGCAAAGGAATGGAATATAGAATTCAGGAAAAAGTTCCGTTCTATGCAAATTATAATCTAAAAGCATACAAAATAGTCCCGTTCACCCATCGAAAGCTTGCAAATCAAATTTAATGAAGTGAAATATCTCGCGTAACTGTATATAGATTTCTGTATACTTTTTTTGTATACATTAGCGACTGTTGCTACATCTATTTTCGCCAAGTTAGTTAACCATCGCTACCGGCAAAAGTTTACTGTTATTCAAGTATTTTTAACTCGCCAGTAGGTTTTTTTCTCACTTATACATTTACAACTCCAAGTTTCAGAATAAATAAATCACTAATATAGGTTACGTCGTATCCTCATTATTACCAGAAGATTTATAAATTTTTAAGAAAAAAGAAAAATAATGATGACCTCTCTTGTATAGAAGTGTTGTACATGTGTATAGATAATATATATATAATATATCGAGCATCGAGTATTAGTTCTCGGCATTTATCTAAAATTATACTATACGTTACAAATATCTGTAATAGGCATCTCATTTTTGTCCATCTCTCTTTCTCCTTTCAGTATCCAGGTGAGATCGTATCGAGCAACCTTCTGGAGTCGGGGCACAAGGCCATGCGATTTGGGACGCTGCCCGAGAGCGCGGAAAACGTCTCGGCGGCGGGAATCGATCTCCTGAAAAGACTGCTACAGCCTGAGCCAAGATTGCGGATTAAATCGGTCCTGGCTCTTCAGAGAATTGCATTTTACATAGCTCACGACATTCGCAGCTATACCAACAGGAAGGTTCGTCTTTTTTACGTAACTCTCTCTCTCTCACCCTTCTCTATCTTCTCTATCTCTCGGCCGCATTGTCAAGTGCCAAGAATTAAATGATTCGAACGAATTTTGCGAAGGCTGCGCGAGTTCTGTATCGATTTTTGCTACGTGCGCTAAATTTCCAGGCACAGCTGATTGTGTGGCTTTTTTGACACTTAAAAGTTTCTCAATTAGTTGTGAATGAAAAAACAACAATAATTAAAAGTTGTTATCTCGACTTTTCAAAGCTTATAATATGTTATCTTATTTAATGAAAATATTTTTTCCTCTAATTTATATAGTATAATCATAAATTCATTTTATTAACTCTGCATGTCGAATTTAAATTGCAGTTAAATTTTTATGAAAAAAAAACTACATTTCGATTTTTAATATTTAACAATTTTCTATTTCAGGTATCGCCATTTGAATTGTTGAACAAGAGGAAAAGGTCAACTGCAACGTCGCCGGCAGAGGACGACTTTTATGATTTTGATTCTTTTGTCGGGGCCGGTAGTACAAACCGTTGGGGCCTGTCTGAAAACAAAAGCCAAAAGAGCGCCTAAGACTTGTCATTGCAATACGTTCATTCTTAATTTTTTATTTGCAATAGGTTCATTCATACTTGTGATATTGTGATAATTAATTTTCATAACAGTTTTTATACCTCATGTTGCGATATTAATTTTTACATCGATTTTCATTAGTTATTCTTAGCTTCGATTGCAAAGACTTATTTATATGTATTAATTAATGTTAATTCAAATGAAGTCTTATTATTGTACACAGTCATGTGTATTAGATGAATCATGTTGTATTGATCTTCCATTAAAGCAATTAGTACAAATTAATTTTAATAGAAGAGAGATCTAGTATAATAATTTTGATAATTAATGTTTATTCAGTGATCTGATTGCCAAGTATTAGGGTAACGATGATTTATTTACACTGCAATTTCTTCTGATGTTTTTTAATACTGATGGAACTGATCGGATTGAAATAATTGATAATAATGTAAGCCAAAATATATACATTTACAATAAATATTTTTATGTGTTTTTCTGTGCATGTTATGTGTACTTTTGTCCGGTACTCCCCTTCCGAGTCTCTTGAAAAATAGACACAAATGATCTATATATAGTAATGAATTTTATAAAATCGGAGATGATTGAAAAAAATAATTAGATTATTTTTATGTATAGTGATTTTTTATTTAAATTTTATAGTAGTAAAAAATATCTAGTAACAAAGCAATGTCTATACATTTAACTAGTATTACTGAGTATAATAATTATTTTAAAATTTTGTTTAAAATCAGTGAAACATTCAATACTGTAAAAATAGTTTAACCACCTAGTAATAAAGAGTGTTTTTCATGATTAGCAATTCATCATTTAAAAGGTAAAGAATATAAACACGACATAACGTCCATATCAGTTTACAAAAGTTTTAATTTTTTTAAGAATAGTTAACAGTATTTTTGTTTGTTACAATATTTCATTGATAATACAATAAATTGCGATAATCGTGGTGCGTATAAACTAATAACAAAAGATAGAATGGTTTCGAATCAAAAAAACGCAGTGTTCCTTTTAAAATCGCTTGAGTAGAGTGGTGCGCGATTTTTCAGAAACGTCGATTTTTATTTTTTTAATTCTCATCCCTCCCGCATTCTTGGCCCTGTTTTGGGTAATCGCTTCGTTTTTCCCTCCTTCGGTAGAGGTGCAATTTAATTAGAGTTTACATTATAATAATTATATACAATGTTCTTACACTTAGTGGGCCTCTTGTTTTTTTCTCTCGATATAATACAGCATTTCATTCGCTTCTCTCTTTCACTTTTGGCCAACGCACAAAAAAATCTGGCGGCATACAATTTGTTTGTTCACTTATATAACCTTCGCTGTTTCTCGAAAAAGTACGCATTTGATCAACGAAAAATACATTACACGCCTCTTCGCGGAATAGAAATCAATAAACACGTGACACATGGCAAAAGAAAAAGCGTCGCTTCTCAACATAAACAACGGCATACAATAAAGTTCGAACAATGACGAGCTCGACTTTTGCACATCTCCCCGAACGAAAATATTCAACAAACAATCGATGAAAGTATGTGTATGTGTGAGTGTTACTCAGAGTAAATTAAGATGATTTTGTACGTTAGCATTGCTTTATGTGTTCGTTAGAGAAAAGAGGTTTCGTCTCGAACGAATCTCAATTTGCGGCTACATATTTTACGTACACGTCTCTGCGCGAGTCGTCACAGAGGGTCAGTTTGGTAAAAATCACCATCGATGCATTTTGAAATTTGACACTTAACTTCATTCGTATCGAACAAATGGTATTCGCTACTTTTAATCGTTTTTTTTCTTCTGTGGTAAGGAGGACGATAATAACTTTTGTTCTGATATACTACTACTTTTTTTATTTTTTGTTTTAAAACACGAATAATTTTCATTCGCGCGCGCGTGGAATACGTTTCGCAGTAATTAAGTTTTTTTTTTCATTTGTTTGGTTTACTCGGTAAAGATCGGAAAACGACAGGTTCGAATACAACAACAGCCTGCAAGTGATTGTATTTATTTTCTTATTTATTTATTTATTTTTTGTTCTAAGCGCATTGCAGCGCGCTTGTACACGGAATCGAGAAAAATCTGTCACCCCACGTCGCGAAAGTTCGCTCTCTTCTCTTCGTTTATGCTGCCATTTGGGAATCGTGTTTAGCCGTTGTATCGCACGAAAAAATTTTGAAACAAGCCCTTGTATCATCTTAACGTATTATTATTGTTGTCATTAAATCTACCGATAAAACTACTGTCACTACATCTACTGTATGTTACAATTAGAATGACCGTCCGTCCAGGTAACGATACCAGTAAATTCATTTTTTTAGAGTTATTATTTTACAACCCGCAAAGTTGAAGAAACGTCAATTGTTTTTTTAGTTTTTTGTTTTAATCGCGTTCGCGAGACATTCGCGTTCATTCCGCGACTTGTGCTCGAAGAAAACGTTTATATCAAATAGCACACGCGCTTTGTTTATGAATTAACACGTTCGCATACACATAGATCAAGCGCAGATACACTCAGCCTTAAAGTAAAAGCTTCGACGTGAGAATGAAGCTTCGTTTTGTTCGTTTGGACACGAGTCGCGGAAAAAACTGTCTGTACGTTACTTTTCTTTCTTAATCGATACTTTTGGAAAATTTTTATATAAGATTTGTGACTGTATATACAAGCGTATATGATTTAACTTATGAAATCATTAACAAATTACGTATGATTCAGATTAAAAAATTTATTGCTCAGCTTCCAATTGACATTTCGAATTCTCGATGAACTCATGAACGATTAAAAATTTCAGTACCGAAGCAAGATATTGTAGACATGTGCAAAATGATATTAAATAGCTATTAAGCTTTGGTTCGTTTTGCATTTGTTCAAACTTGTTAACATATTCAACAGTCGCAAACTTACAATAAAATTTTTCCGCAAAAGTGATGGCACCAGAGTAGATCTCGAAAAATGCGCACCTCGTATTGCACAACGTCGGTCACGCACTTATTCAGCACAGCGACACCTGTTTCTGTGTCGCGAGAGACTACATTTTTATTTTTGTTTTTGCTTTTTTATTTTGTTTGTGTGTGTTAGCCATAGTGCAGTTTATACGCCCAAGATATACGTAAGCGCGATCCATCGCGATTAAACTCGCCACTCCTATTATTCTCTTTTATACACAAAATACCGGACTTTCTGTGCTGGAAAAATGCACACATGCCGCTTGTACGTCGCGATATAGTAGTTACATTACTATAAACGTGTAATAATATACCTATGCGTATGTATAATATTTATATGGTGTATCGTTCACGTTAGGACGTCATACCTAAAAATTAGTATTTATAAGTAGTTTTTTTTCTTGCTTGTCTTCTTTAATGATCGTTTATGCAGAATAATATCGTAGCGTATAGCGTAGTTTCCTTTCCTATTACGGAGCATACTCTTATTCTTCCTCACATTTTGTGTGTATGTATATATATACAATAATCAAGCCTGACGTTATTGAACGCGGAGCTTCAAATATGTTTCGCTAATCGTGCGTAAATTCGTTCGTCGCTGAAGTAAATCTTAGTAACTGTTGCTTTTCATTAATTGAAAAAAGCACTTTGTCTTTCTCTCTCAATCGCTCGACCTCTTTTTTGCGTTTTGCCTTAAAAAACACTCTTTCCCCTGCTGAAAATTTTCACTTACTACCTTCTACTTTTATGATGAAAATATAGATGAAATAACAGATGCCAAAACATATCAATAAAAATAAATTTTGATGCGATACAACAAACAATAAGTGTTGCGAATAAATTTTTTGATTTAAAACATTTACAAATTTTATTGAACATAAAAAAGATTCACATAAAACAAGAAATTTTGATCAAACGCTTATTTTTTATTACTAAACTATCGCAATCTTCAAAAATGGAAGATACTATTTTTTCTTTATTAATCGATCGATAGATCGGTTACGTTTGCATTCAATGACAAATAATTGCGTCACTGACAATAGCGATAACAACGACCGGAGTCGTTGAAAATTTTTTAATAGTCCTACGTATCATATATTCTGTACAAGATTAATTGCACGATACAACGTCTTTTTATTCGCATCAATACATACTTAATATTTATAATAATTAGAAGTCAATGCACTTCTTACGGGCTTACTGAAGCTATCTGTAGATAAAAATTAAAGAAGACAGATAACATAGCAATCAAAATAACACTGATTTGAATTTTTACAAAAGACTAATAATCGTTTGAACACTAATTTAACATACAAAGTAACACCTATTAAATAATTTGTCATAAACAACGGTACATTTAAATTATATTCTTCATTAAAAATGTCAGATAACATCAGTAAACCGCTGGTAAGAATACAATATGGTGTTTTCTAACGCACAAATATTTTAGGGCTCGTTCATACGCGACAGACTGTAGTCAAAGCGCGAAGAAATCGACTGTTTCTTTTCTTTTTGTTGCTCTAAAAACTCGAAAACTTTACTAAATATATCCAGGAATGTGGCCGAAAGAATGGCCATTTCTCTCGTCTTTCTCTCTTTTTTTTTTGTTTATTTTTCTCCTTTACATGTGTTATGCAAAAAAGTTTCGTCCCGATCGAACACGACCTCTTCATCTCGCTAACGAAAAAGTATTGTATCTTTTTAATGTAACAGCGATTTTATCGAACAGTATCGCGATATTCCTTTTTTTCTTTTATTTCGACTTTCAATACATCGCGGCAAAAGCAAGAGGTTTCTCGCGTCGATATACGCGCGCGCTCGTTCGTTCTCGTTAGCTCGCGTTTCCGATTTTCAATGGAACCTGATCAATTGCTCGCAAATTTAATTGTTTCCAATTCCAACCCTAACAAACTCCAATTAGGACGAATTACATTTTGTGCGCAGCTTCGAGAATCGATGCGGAGGTACGCAATCGAATTTCGATTCTCCTGCTCATTTTTTGGCACGACTGCCACGTGCGATGTGACCTTGAAAAGGGGGCATTCGATTATTACGTAAAGATATTTCGTAACTCGTCTTGCTTTCTTTTACGGTATAATTGATAGGGTCTAAAATTTTATTAATACTAATCTAATAATGCAATGTAATAGTTACATTCGTCGATTACAAAAATGTTTCCATAAACCTTTGAGTAACTAAAACAATTTTTCGCATAATCATTACTCATTCCACTAATATTGCACTTGAAACAATAACATTTAATTTTACGTATATTTCGTTTGAACATATATACATAATATTCGAATGCCTTCCTGCTCGGTCACTTAATTTGCTTAAACTTATCGTAATATTTTTCTTAATCGTTTTAAAAGTATTGAATATAAGTGACAAGAATTAAGCATAGATAATCTTTAAATTTTAAAGCATGGCACTCGTAAGTCAAAGACTCAATAGTTCCTTAAAAAACCATTTCTAACGGTCGACTCAACATTTAGCCACGTGTTAAGCTCTCCTTATGCGCTTAATCATAATTTCTATATACGTATCGCGTAAAAAAATAATTATACATTAAAATCGCAAAAATACATTTATCAACATTCACAAATATTTTTTTAACTCAGAAACTAACAATTTTGTCAGCGTTCCCATCTATGTATCATATAAACATTGAAAATCGTCAACGGGCGTCGAAACGAGACGAAGAACATCACTGATGATAATAAACGCCGAAGAGAGGTTTATCCCTCTATAAGCGCGACTGTCGAGTATCTTTATTCGCGCGTGTCGTCGCCCTCTTGCCGTTCACCGAAAAAAAAGAGAGAGAGAAATAAATCGAACGCACGAACGAGGACAACGTAGCAATGACGGTAGTATTATTAATAATAATAATATAATAATAATAAAAAAAAAGAAAAAACAAAACGGACGAACGAAGGAGAAAAAAATTGATAAACAAATCGGTTGAGCGGGCACGCGCGAATCCCTCTCCCTTACGAGACTCAGGGGGCGAGCCCACTCTATCACAATCGAGCTGCCGCACTTGACCGGCGGGTGGTGTGTACATGTATGTGTATATTTATTTGTGTTTACGTGTACGCATATGTATGTGTGTGTGTCTCCTCTCCTCCTTTCTTCATCTCCCCGATGCAATGTAGCCGTCGAGGCAGCTGTCCGCGTCGTATCTCCTCGTCGCTGTTACTCTTTTTCTTTCTCGTTCTCTCATTCTCACAATCTCTTCACGCGGCCGGCGACGAAGGAGAGGTTCCAACAGGAACTTCCGTTCGTACCACAGCTCGTAACGTTGTCGCTGGCATCGGAGTCACGACGCAGCTGTCGTAATAGTAGTAGTAGTACTTGCGGCGCGAAGGAGGAGCGCGCGACCGGCAACACATAAGAGCCGTTGCGATCGCACTACTGTTGTCGCGAATGCACAACAACAGCAGCAGCACAGCACCCACATTTTTGTTAACTGCACCATCACACTCTATCACCTCTACACATTGCAATTGTCATGGTTTATGGAACCTGCGAAGTGAAAATGATGATGACGATCAATTGTTGAGTCCTTGCGGGTGACTTTTACACAGATATATAGCTTTTAAGTAAAGGTGCAGAAAAGTTTAGATAACACATTGATTGTAATAAAAAGTAAACGTCCATAATAAAAGAAGATTGAAGAGATCTCACAAGCTTTGAGTAGTCCAGAGAATGCAAGCGAAAAGTAAAGTCAAGTATTTTTGTCATAAGCCAGTTTCTTTTTTGTTTTTGTTTTTAAAATTACGATCATTACATTCATCGTGCTAAAGTAAGGATATGTATATAACCATCAATCTGTAAAGCCGTGCTAAAGCTTTTTCGCGAAAGTATCGAGGAAAGTACCTAGTAAGGTGTCGACTATCCTCGTGAACAGCCATCTCCATGCTCTTAAATTCGTTAAGCTCCTTTCTTATAGCAGCCTTGTCCTTCGGGGTCAATCTCGTCCATGGCTTGTCCGCTCTCCTGTCGTAGTCGTGCGCCTGCGTCACCTCAATGTAGTCGTTGAACCTGATAATCTGCCAAACGAAACGTTCATACCAGTCAGTATAGTGCGCCCAACTCATTAAAGCATCGGTATTTATGAGGCTATCAATAGCTCGTTATATTTCTTCACAGACTTTTTTTTTTTTAATTAATCTCGGCTGAACTAGTTCGCAATCAACGTGTCAGTAATGAGATATTTTGTTGCTTCGATTTCAGTCTTGATTGCTTTTGCGTCAAATTATCGCATTACTTATTTTTAATTGCAATGGAATCATGGAATTAGTTCGTACGTGTAAATGCCGAATAAAGAAGTATATTGTGTAAATTTGCTCTTTTCTCTCTACTGTTTTAACTAGGCAAATGTTCTTTAGAATTGAAATATAAGATAATCCCTTAATTTTAACAATGAGGGAACTCACTTGAAGGTAAGTACACGGTTTTCATCCATAAATGGGAGACTAAATAAATTTCAAGTAATGAGCTTGTATTGTAAACAATGGTCACGTTGACAATTTCAACATTTAAGAGATTTCACTGACATTTATAATGACATTAGTTTATTAGTTATAGATATATATTATTTTAAAACTGTGCCAGAAATAAACACTTTTTTACTTTGTGTACAAAGCAATTTCCTTTGGCATATCCAAGTAGTTATTAAAAGAATATTTAATTACAGTATTGAATCATAAGTAATTTATAACATCAAATATTACGTAATCATGCTCTGATCTTCTTTTAATATTTTTCAATCTTTAAAAGTACCTTTTAAGTTATCCAACGAAAGATAATCATTTAAAAATAGATCATGCTTCTTTATCACCATTAACAAGCTAACAGATATGCCAGAAACGAAGAACCAAATAAACGCGGGTACAACGCATTACGTAACCATCAACTTTTAACTTCATCAAAGTGAAAATTTCGGAAAAAAATATTTGTCCCAACAAGTGACCGCGCCTGTGTCCACCATTACGACGTACAATCTCCGTATCAAAACTTTACCCTCGAGAAAACTTTCTCCCCTGTAACTAAACGAAAAAAAAACTTCATTACGGAATTTCAACGAGTACTAGATCTTTTCACCCATCTCACAGTAAAAAAAAATTACACGAAGTGAAAGACGAGAGAAAGGAGAAAATCTGCGGTGCAAAGGGCAGGTAAAAAGTCTGTGTACCTTTTTCTCCTTGAGCTCGTCCACGGTCGGTCGGAAGCTGAGCTTTCGCAGGAGATAGCGTTTCTTCTCCTCCTTTTGCTTCTTTTCCTCGGCCGGACTTTGCTCTGCAAAAGATCAGGCGAATTATTATTATGGTTATACCATATATGCGAATGTAGGAAAGTATAAGGCTGTTGGGATATATATATATAACGAGCTTACTTTTCAGAATGTTGCGCTCCTCGAGTTCCTCCTGAGTGGGCCGCATGCTCAGCCGCCTGCAAACACACGTTGAGCCAATTAAGACTTTTGGAAAAGAGAGAAAGAGAGAGATAGAGAGAAGTAAGAGGGGCACTGGATTCACCACGCGGGCGCTTTCGAGGGATTTACGCGAGTTTAAACGTCTTCGCGAAGAAGTTTTTCGGGCTTTCTTTCTTCCTATGTGTGTGTGTGTATACTTTTCGTTCGCGGGTCTTCGTAGACGTGGGGTGTATTCTTCTTTGCAACGTTCAAAATTACGTTACGGAAGCATTTCTTTTTTTTTTGTTTTTAAGATACGATAAAAGTTTGTCGAATATGGTTACATAAGTAATTTAACATAAGCTAATTGTCGCGGCATGAAGATCGTAGTACCGGACTTCTAATCTTGAAGTTAAATTATTTCGGTGGAATGGACGCGTTGGGAATAGGAAAAAAATAAAAAAACATAAATTGCGGCTGACCCCCGAGGAAAAAAAGTCCTGAAAAGGACTTAAAAAACCTTGTGCAAATTTATTTATGAATTACAATCAACAAAAAAAAAACAATTTTAATTTAATTTAATTCGTACGGACTACAATTAACGAAGCGAACAAGACAATGCCGCGAGCGGTCGCGACGAGATATATCTCGGCACGCAGAATACTGTAGATGCTAGGCCTCCAGCACAGACGATTGATAAAGACGTTCCGACGCGCGACGCCTCGTCCCGACCGAGAGACACGTTACTAATTAACAGTAATAATCGCGAAAAAAACTGACTATCGCGGACACGAGGTGATACATTATACTTTCACCCCTCCCGAATCTTTGTCTTTTTTTTCGTGACCTACGATGCAGCTACAAGGCGCGGATTGAAAAATCTCCCTACTTATCAGTCGATAGGGCGGAGCGAAAACATAGCCCCGTTCTGCCGGTCCGATCCTAACCGTCATGCCGTTCCCGGAAAAGCAAACAAAATCGCGTTATAACTTATATTAGGAATATTAATAAAAAAAATAATTCCTTTACAATATATTCTTCAAAAACTTTTCAAAATTTTGCACTCGAGTCGTGCCTGCGTGAAGTTCGCACTTTCTAATGGAAAAGTTTCGTTGGTTTAAGAAACAATTCAGTGTATAGGTATATAGTATTATTAAAAAATACTCTTCCATTTGTTCGTGTTAGTGTATATGTATACACAACGAGACTTGGAAACTTTAAAACGTTTCTTGAGAAAACAGTTCTTTTCGCAGTACACGCACTACTATACTACCAGCAACTTTCGATCTGTTACTGCAACAAACTCTGTTGCTTTTTGAAAATAACTTTATTTCATTACTTATCGTGCTTTCGAAGTCTTATCGTACATCGCGA
Organism: Torymus tubicola; assembly: GCA_035583055.1. NCBI lineage: Eukaryota > Metazoa > Arthropoda > Insecta > Hymenoptera > Torymidae > Torymus > Torymus tubicola. The sequence goes on from JAWWEQ010000010.1 coordinate 2,323,410, forward strand.
AATTACTTTCTTGTTCGAGCTTTTACAACCAATCAATGCGTGCTTTTCCGATATTTTTTTGCCAGGCGTACACGTTGGCTGCATCACAGTTTATTAAAAAAATTTCTCAAGCGCTTCATCAGCTGAACGAGGAAAAATCTCTGACTAAAATTCTCGGTTCACCTATTTACGTTCGGTTAAACCCCATAGACCCACACGTACACACGCGTATATATATATAGAGGCAACTGGTATATAATAAAAGGGAAGCAATCAGTGCATCCACACGCACGCTTGACGAGCAAACATGGTATAGCGGCCATTCGTTTGCGAACAAATTATGTCCACGGGTGCAGTTGAGAGTGGCTTCGTTATAATTTCTTTGCGCTAGCTTTTTTCGAGTGCGTACTTCTACGCGTATCGACCAATTTTGCTCTTTTTTTCTCACTCGACCGCGTCCGATTGGACACCGCACACGCGTGGTGTATTTCAAAGGCGACGCATGCCGGATATTTCAGTCCGATTCGGAATTCTTTTTCATTTGCGCGGATGTGAGAGACTCCCGTGAGTCACTGATAATTAGTAGTTTAGATTTTCAGACATCGAAATGAATTGAAAATTGATTAAATTCTTTTGACTTTAGTTTTACGTTTTACACGTTTTATTGTATTTTTTAATTTTCAACTGCGGTGGTCGAGGACGAAGTCGGATAAAATTAAATCGATATGATATTTAGAGATTTAATTAAATATGATTTTCTTTGTAAAATATAAAATAATCCTTCATCAAATTTCGCGCGGTCATTTTATTATTAATTTTCAACATTTCACCTCTCTGAATTCGAAAAAAAGCTTTAACCGCATTACCCTAGTCTCCTGTTGTAAAATCTTTTTGTTCAATTTACATTCGTTACACAGTTTGATCAATGCATTTCTCTTGCCCCAAAAAAGCCACGCCGGAGGCACGCGCGGAAAATGATTTTCCCGATCGCTGCCAAGTCCGGCGACGATAATCAGGCGACAACGAACGCGCGTATATACATACGCGCCGCACAAAATCAACATCAGCCGCAACGCGCGCGCGCGAAATATATTCCGTGATATTTCGCCCACGGTACGTATATATACATATATACTCACGCACACTCCTAAAGTCCACCACGCGTGGGGCGTTAACAATACGCGCGGCCAAGTGGCGTCGTCTCATCGATCGAAGAGCGTGAGAGGGAGAGAGCAGCGATTCGCTTTTTGCCACTGTTTGATTTGGAGAGTCGAAAAAGTGTCCATCGCGCGCGTTTTTATCAAGTGCGAAAGAGCGAAAGGACGTAGGTTAGAGAGGTTAAACGAAGCTTTCGTATACTCGTCGTCGCACGTGCGTAGATTCGCAAATGGCCTCTTATATATACATATATATATATCTCGCTCGCGATGTTTAATTTAGAATTTAAAAAAAAAGTCAATTTGAAGAGCGAAATGAGCTTTTCGTGTGTGTGGCCAATGAAAGTCGATATGCTTGCGCATTTTTTCTTGCACGTTAAATTTCACGTGAAATAGGGCCGCGTGGATTAAAAATATCTTCGCCGCGAGTTTGAACGCATTTTTATCGTCCCGTGAACACATACATCTATACAGACGCACATAGACGTGAGTGTTTGAAAATTTAAATTGCGGGCTTGGAATTACTGAAACGAATGCCCCATGAGTGGTATACGCGAAGTGTGCGAGTAAGCGAGCGCGCGAAATAATTGGAGGAAAACGTGTTGGCATTATATATTATTCCGTTTCACGGAAATTTCCACGCGCGCTGCTGCGTATACTACGCAATTACACGCATAAAATATTTTCCTTGACTAAGTTTGCCCGCCTGCAGTAGCTGTTTTCTCATTTTTTCTTTTTTTAATTTTATAATAATTCGCGCTTTTTCACGGCCGTGCGGCGTTTGATCAGGGTAATCAATGCCGCTATAGATAAATTTAGTGTTCCGTGAATGAAAGAGGATTCAATTAAAATGCTCCTCATTATTTTGTCCAATTAACCGACCCATCCGTATAGTACGATGTGTATACACACATATACACACACACACATACAGAAGGTGACATTGAAAGTATTTCGACGAGAATGGAAATGAAAACGGTTAGTTGCGCAATACTCGAGTGAAATCATAACTTCTTCAGCGATTCATAAGTTTGTCGCGCGTTATTGCGGTACGAAATTAACAAGCACCCATTTGCATAATCAAAACGATCGGTCGTGGACATGAGTGCTCCATAACGAAATCAATTCCATCTCGCCGTTAACATTTAACCGCGCGAGAAAAACCCGATCTTTATCGCTACAATGAAGAGAAAAGTAGAAGGAAAAAAATTTCCCAGCACTTCCCAATTATCGGAAAGTCATCGTTCGATCCGAACCCAGAAGACCAATTGACCTTCGACGCTTGATTCGACCCACGCGAATCGTTGTCCACGTGCCGCGTTTGATATATATACACACATATTAAGAGAACGCGATAATTATAATAATTATAATAACAAAAACAAAAAATTACACGTCTCTTACCTGATGAGCCTCGCGCCGATAGCCTCCTTCGTCTCCTGCCTCTCATTGTCGGACTGCACCTGGAGGATGTTACGATTGATGAGCTCCTGCCGGTCGGGCCTGAGGGCGAGTTTCAACGACAGCGACTCCTTGCGCGCTATCTTCGCTGCCAGCCGGCCTGCAATTGTTCGAGAGCACCGCGTTATATGTGAGCACGAATGGTCTTTTTGGCTTTGTCGCCGAATATAGGTGGGAAGACAGCTGAGCAGAACAGGAGTGGAGAGGGGAGAGGCAATTACGCTTTTGTGCGCGATTGCGTGGGTTGGGCAATTAATGCGGAACGATCGAGATGTGAATGGTTGCGATTATTAATTTGGGGACCAGGGGTGGGGGTATTTTTTCTCGCTCATTATTATTATTAATACTTCTAAATATGATCATGCTTTTTTCCTAATATATATATTTTGCAGTATAATTTTAAGCTTATTTCATGTTCAATTAAATATTCAAAGGTATTTGGTGTTGGTATTATTTTCCGTAAAAAGGTACATTCTTCTGAATAACAAAATATTAAATGTATATACAGGTATAGGGTATAGGAATGTTAAATCTACATGAAGGTGTACAATATTATTTCAAGCGTACAAATTAGTTAAACTTGACACAGCAAGTAAAATAATGAAAATTCAAACAATAAATTTTATTTCAGACAATATTATTATATATATAGCGTTCACTAAATAAATTGATTAAAACGTTATTCGAGGAATTGCGTCAGTTATTTTCAGCAGAAGCGCGAATACGAAAATTTCAATTTAAATATAAAGCATAAGCTATATTTACGCTTTAATTATGCAACTTCGTCCGCGAAGTACGCACTTATATTCTTTCTTTTACATGAAATTTAACTTTTAACGTTATGACGTCGTTCGTTTTTTTTTCTTTCTCAAAAGTTTGCATAGTTTTAGCGTGGCAACTTTCTCGCGCTAGATTTACTGCAGTCGGTGATGGGGCATCACGTTTCAGGGATAAAACGAGCTTAGCTTAAGCCAAATGCGATGATTAATGCGAACCCCCGCGGGACCTTGCATCACACGCAGGAAATCGTAGGTTTTCAGGATATCTAATTAAAGATGTGTATGCAGTGTTTAATGAGATTATACGATGACACAGACACACACACACACACATATACATTGTCACGCATAATTTAGAGGCGGCTCGGTCAGTTATTGCGCACGTAGCGCGATTTTACTTTAATTATAGCGGCGTTAATCGATAAATTAGTCGGCGAGTATCAAAGTCAGGTTTAGCATCGCAAAACATGCCACAAGAAAAAAAAACGGCGAATTCTGAACACTTTGACGAGAATGAAATCTGATACCTTTCTATTGAATATTAATAAATTTTCATAAAATATTCGTCGATGAACAAAATACTAAACCGAATTCCTTGTACACTAAATAATTCTACTTAATCCCAAGTCATCCATCCCTTACCGCATACGTCGACCACCCATCGCGCTCAATTATCCACAGTATATCAACCCTCTACTGGTCAATCGCATGGTCCCCCGCGAGGCATCCCCGTCAAAGGTTTCAACTGAACCGCGCGAGCATGCTTATACGCGTTTGATATACAATACACCTTCGGGCATATGGTTTTGTATATATGTATATATATATGTATATACCGTCGAGTTCCGAGCTCCAGCTGTAGCTGCGCCTGAGGGCGCCCAACGTAGCCGCTAAGGCGTAAGGATCGACGATAGCTGTTGGCGCGGGACCGGCTATCGCGTACGCCGACGCGGTACGTTGCACCGTCAGCATTGTGTGATGCCGTCAGTTACCTTATATACTGTATTATAATACGGCGCGTACAAACACACATACACACACTATAAGATATGCGTTTGCGCGTGTTGAGAGGCAGAATTGATTGACTGACGGCGGAGAGGTGTGCGTACGGCTTGGGCAGGTGAGTGAGTTATAGAGTGAGTGACAGATACGATATAGAGGTAGAGAGAAAGGCTGCTAGTAGGTCGTTGAGGTGAAGGTCTGTAAGGGGTAGAGAGAATAAGGGTTGTTTAAAAGTTTTCTTCTTAGTGCGTGTATGTTATACGTGGAGATTGGGTGTATTTATTGCAAGTGTAGTATATTATTATTATTATGAAGTTGCGGGAGTGCCAAAATTATGTTTCGATATGTAGATGGGTATACGAGAGGTAAACTGACTTGCCAATCTTAGCGGAGGATACGTGGGTAGTACGTGTGACTTTGAGCTGGCTTTTGGCGCGGAAAAAATGTTTGTTTTGTTTCTTTCTTTCTTTTTTTTTTAAATGTCGTGGGTGGGATGATGAGACGAGTTGTATTATTTCGAAAGAGAATAGTAGACGTTTGATGTGTGTATATATATATATGGGTGAAAAAGGTCTGAAGCGATATTTTAAAATTGAAGCATACGGGATTGTATTACATGTGTCACAGAGGTGTTTCCGTCGATGTTTATAGGCAACGTGAGAAACGCGAGACTGATGACTAAATAAAAAAAATTATGGTATCGCGACGTTAATTTTGTAATTTAAGCACAAGATTACAAACCTTTGCATAGGTTATTATTTAACACATCTTCTATGTAACACGTGAAAACAAATTGACATTTTTTAGATACACTTAAATATTGTTTCCGTGTTCTTTGTACTAGAACCGTATTTCAAATGTAAATTAAAAAAAAAAGCAATTTGAATAGAATCTCAGAGCATTAAAATACACGTTCACAACGCTGACTCAAAATCGAATTACGTCTTTCATTTTTGGACTCCTCAAAATATTAGACAGATGTTTGTCACCTATTAACATCAAGTCAGGATGATTCAACGAAAATCAAGAGCAAACCGTACATGTTTATTAATTATACAATACGAAATTCATCGAGAAAGTTTTCTCTTCCAATCAATATCAATCCCCGCCAACTATCAAACATTCCCGACATCCACGATCAACTGTGATAAATGACACTCGTCGAAGCCCATCGTTAATCTTCTCCTAAATATCCAAAATCTATATATATATACACACAACATACTCCGAGACACTAGATCCAAACACGCATTCCGCACCGTGACGCCGCGCGTCTTCCCCTCCAATTCCAACGGCGGCGACCATGAACATCACACATATCGTATATAGCCGGCGCCTCGTGGTGCTTTTTCGCGCACATGATATACTAATAGAATCGAAATGACGCAGTCAAGGCGAGAGGTGACCCAGTTTTTACTGCTCGATGCTTTACTTCTCGTGTTTTCAAAGATCACCCGTGATCGATTAAACGACACTGAATGTTTGTCTCTCTCTCTTAAAAATAGCGATTCTAATGTTTCCGGGTGTACAGGAGAGCAGCGAATACGTATAAACCCGCACGCAGGGTAACGGATATTTCAAGCGTCTTTTCTGTTGTTCTTAGCACAGACGCGTGTGTCTATTATACGATCTAATTACTTCCCATTACGTGAGAGTCCGGCTGTTTACGTTGCCGCGTGGTTGCCGAATGGCTCGTGTCACCCAGTAATACGGGCTATATGTTCGTTTATTTGAGCGCTTAGCGAAGTTTTCGCGTGGCGGCAGCGATAGCTTGATTGCTGCTAATTAATTTCCATTGTTTTCAAGGGAAACACGCGTACAAACGTGTAGATGACGAAAGTCGTTTATACGAACGTTTAAAAATAATCTTAACGCACGGACAAGCATTGTTGTTGTTGTTTGCTACTTTGTGTGAGCGTATTTAGAGTCACAGAATAATTTTTGCAATTAGCGACGTTAATTCTATACAAGTTTCGCGAAGATTTGGCGATTACGAAAGTTTTTGAAACGCTAGAAAGAAGTATGACAAATGGCTCTATTATATATACGTATTGGTGGTTGCGAAACCTATATATACATCTGCATATAGCTGTACAGCAAGCTATCTCGCAAATATACTAGCGCTATATTATTATACACATATATCCAAAAACCAACATGTTTACTTTTTAATCACAGAGCTATAGCGTTTGTTACATACATCTACACGTTAGAAACTACACGACAAGATCGCGCGCTTTTTTTAGTTTATATGTACATCCGGCAAAAGCCAACACATACATATATATAGACCGTGCAAGCACTTTATCGCCGTGCTGCTGTTGCTGCTGCTGCTGCCGTACATCGTTTGCTCGCCGCGGCTTCTCTGGCCGACTACCAATCAATCAAAAGCTTGCGCGCACACATGTGCATTATTATTATTATTATTATCATTATGTATAAATTATAATGCATCGAATATCACATTGGGTCAACGACCTATCGTCTCGCGTCCGCACTCCATCCTTGCTAACACGTTGCTGCTGCTGCTGCTGCTGCTGCTCTCGTATACCCCGGGGACGACGACAGCAGCTAGGCAATGTCACGTCGTCGCCGTTGTCAACGCTGTCGCTATCGTACTGGCACTCGCGAATTGCATAATGGACGTATATATGTAAGTGTGTCTGAGAAAGTGATACGTCTTTCACTACTCGCGATCTCTCCCGCGCTTTTTTGGCACGTCTTATATAGCGCGTGTTGGTTTTTCGCGCGCGGAGCTGCTAATTTTGTGATTTAAGAGTGAGATGAAGGGGAACGAGAGAATAACTCGTGCATACAGATATACATTCACGCGAATTGGTAACGGGTGTAGAGAAACAGATGGGGGATAGAATTTTGTGTCGACGGGTGATCTCGAGGTATGCCGAATATTTGAAAAGAGAGAGTGGCGGGCGAGCTTTTAGGAGGATGAGAGAAAGAAGTGAGCAGTGTGGAATGCCCGAAAGACTGGCACGTGGTGTATACCGTCAGGGTTATTTCAACGGGTATACGGAATTGCGAACTGTTTGGAAAGTGTCAAGGGCTTTTTTATGTCGGATGTTTACTTTGTTTTTTCATTTTGATTTTAACTGTGTTAACATTTTCAAGTATTGTATTTTGTATTTACCATTAACAATCGTGTATATATTCTATATATACCACAACAACCAACGTCACAACTTATAGCACTTAACAAAATTTCACCCTTTTTCCTCACCAATAAAAAAAAGGGGGGGAACGAACAAACAATATCAACTACCGAGTTTCTATTTCATTTCACAACTCCACCTTTTACATCTTGATCACCAAATAGATATGTACATACATACACGCGCGTACGCGTGCATAAACACTTACACCTACCGCACGCGCGCGCAAGGTAGGGTCAACGGTTATCGAGGCGACTTTTTTCACGGTCGACAAACGCGGCAGCTTATATACGTTCGCTTGCTTTATACTCTTTCATTCATCCGCGCGACGCGGCGGTCAGGAAGGCACTGAACGGCTTGCCAGCCATCGTCGGGGATTAATATAAACCTCAAGGTGCGCGCGCGCCCGCACACACACACACACACACAAAACCGCGTTCGAAGTTCGCGCGCTCCGCGTGAGTGTATAATTAGTAACGTCGAAGGCTGATTTGATGATGCGTGCGAGGGTGTGTATGTGTGTGTGTCTCTCTCTTGAGTAACGTGCGAGCGTGAGAGAACGACTTGACGGGGGGTGGGAGGCGACGTCGTAGCGATATCTCGCGTGTCTGTGACTCACCCGTTTGACTTCTCGCGTGTGCGCGACTTCGTTTATTTTCATGGGCGACGTGGGTATAAGATGACGAGGCGCGCAGGATTTTCGCTGCTATGCTGCTGTTTTCGCTGTCGCGCGCGCGCCCCGTTTAAGATGTTTGGTAAGTTGAGTTTTTGTTGAAGGGAGACAAGGTGAGAAAAATGCAATCATTTTGGGTATTTTAATTAAGATTAATTATATTTAATTGAACATGAAATTAAGCGATGCAAAAGAGTATTTTTTATATATTTTAATGTTTCATTTCAAATATATACTTTGTATATTTTTTGTTATTACGAATAAACGATCCCATCTGACTTTTATTGTCCGCATGCAATCATATATATATATATATATATATATTTTTTTCTTTTATTATTGTTCGTTCGCACACAACGCGCGGCTTTATCTCGGATCGAGAGAGCCGCTGCAGTATGCCGCTGACAACATTTAAAGCTTCCAGTCACGATATTTGCTCGCGCTGCGCATGACCGCAATGTTAATATTCATTACCATGGACGTGTATGCGCGCACGTCATGACTATAATTTTCAACGTAGATTTTAGCTTGATGAATATTTTTCAGCGTGAAGGGCGCAAAATTATATAGTACTTTACACCCACTAGCGCGAAATGCACGTGTCAAACGTCGTAAATATATGAAAGTTAATCACATGTAAATATACGTAGGCTTGATAATAAAAAGATAGGCACGTTTTAAAAATCATCGTGACTGAAAGGCATTGTTTGTAATAATAAAAATAACAAAAAAAACTTACTCTTCTCATCGTCGTAGTCCTCCCGGTACAGTACTTGACCATCGTTTGAGTCCGTGTCCGAGTCCTCGCGTATCACGTAGGGCCTCGCGTTCTCCTTGTTCTCGATGGTGCTGTGCAACGCCAAACCGAACCTTCCCGGACGGCTGCTGCAAATCGAATCAGGTCGAGCGTCAGTCTCAGATGCACTGTCGTGCTCGAGTTTTGTTTTTATGGTTTTTTTTTTGGTCGATGGCTGAACCAATGTTCTAATATGCATTTTCGATGGGTGTAATTGTGGAGACTTTTTTGGTGTATTCTACTTGTACGTTACAGTTTGGAAGTGAATTTTATATCGTTAGATAAAATTATGAGTGCACAATTTGAATTCGGAAAGTGATTATAGGGAAATTTAATATCGTTTTAATTGTCAATTGTAAAAAATGTTTTTAATTTAATTAGGTATACATCATTTAATTGAGATAATATTATAAAAGTGAATGTTTGAAATAGCTGGATTGATTAAACTATTGTATGTGCAGCATAGTAAATTTAATTGAAGGTAAATATAATGATATTACTACAAACTTTACTGTGAAATTTTAATAAAAACGATATATTAATTGGGGGAGACATTGAAACGTTTAATAATAATATTATGTAGTACAAGTAAAATTGAAAAATGAATATTTTATTACATTGAATATACGATATTTTTGGCAATGTTATTCACATATGAATAAGGAATGATCAGTCTGACTGTAAATAAAATATTCATTTTCAGATTAGTCACATAAATTTGAAGAGAGCACTAAAAAATGGAAACGATTGATAACTAAATGAGAACATGAAATCATGGTACACGTGAGAGAGGTCGAAATCGTTGAAAATGGGGTCCCTAACTTTTCTCATGCTTAAAAAAATCATATTCTCATGCCACATTTGAGAAGGGGGTGGAGGGAGTGGGAGATATAAAGAGACCAATCGTAGAACATTAGGTTCCGCACGATCAACCGTACAGCCATTTATTATATATAAATATTACGGATTCGCGCATGCTTTGAGAATATACAGAGGGTGGAAAATGTATACAATCAAACTGAAGATATAAAAGTAAAAGAGTTGATAGATAAACAAGAGAGGAGAGAGAGAGAGAGAGATAGAGATAGAGAGAGATAGACATATATGAGGAATACATTAAATTTCAATTGGGCAGCCGAATTACCATATTCTGATCCTAGATCTTAAAGGAGGCCTTCTGGTTAAGCATAAGAAACATACGATTTTTTTCTTTTACTAGTGATTGAATACAATGTCATAATGGGCGAATGCACGAAAGCGTGATTCACTACTGTCTCTACACGAAACTCTATATGCCAATCGCATATATATGTATATTATACATGTACGTATAAATGTGTAGCTATAATAAAGAAAAAGACGCTGGAACATTATTCGTTACATAATAATAGTAATAATAATCTACGAATATACAAATGACTGATGACTGAGAGTACTACTCGCAGATAGAGAGAGCGCTTCACAGGATTACCTGAGTGATAGAAATTAGGTCATGAGTATGCACATACCACATACATATACAAAATAATGTCCCAGTCTAATAATGTACGTTAACTTTTACTCGTAAAAATGGCATTATTGTACGTAAAAGCGACATTATTAGATGTGAATTATATTAACAGTTTCCCAATCGAAAGGTTTGATTCACTTTTTTTGTTTACAAAAAGAATACACATGATCTTATAAGAAAGTCTTTGCAAAAGTACAAGAAATTGAAAAATATTGAAATAGTTGTATAATCAAAAATTGAATTATACTTTATCAAATATTTATTAAAAATCAATTCAAATAACCAGTCAATTCATAAATTTTTTTCCCCCAAAATGACTCGAAAAAAGAACGAAATCTATAATACTTTCGATTTACATAGTTCCTCCGGAAAACCAATAGATCAAACCCTTCGAAACCCCATCACCAACCACACATCTCTTTTCGAAAATAAACCCCGCTTTCTTCCCATCCCATTGCGACACACACACAGACAGACACACACGGTGACGAACGTACTTGAACGATGCGTGAAGCTCCTGGCGCAGCGTCAGCGGCCTGATCTCCTGGGTGGGCGTGCTTTGAGGCGTGCCTGGTCCACTACCGCCGCCAGCGCCGCCCTTCTTCTTCAGCGCGCTCTTGAGCGGCATCGCGTGGAACTTGGGCTCCTTAGCCGGGATCTCCTCGACTCGCGTCGTGTCGATCCCGTACATGTCCTCCTCGTCCACGTCGATATCCTCGTCATCTGTGCGTGTGTAATTCGACCAAAGGGCCCAGGAGTAGAACAGAGAATAGTTAGTGTCAGCTGGAGAGAATGTGTAATAGAGAGGGAGAGAGTTGGCTGGATCGAGACATTGTTTGTGAATTAATGAAGGAGAAGGACCGGAGTAGCACTGAAGGGGGGTTTTGAAGTTTGTGATTGGAGGTTGTTCGCTTGATTACAGTGGATTGTGGTACAGCGTCTGAGGGTTTTCGAGTTGAGCTTATTATTCGGTTAATCGTAGTTCATAAATAAATGATACTTAAGGAGAAACCCTTACATCGATAAAAAATTTCTGTTTTACATACAAGTGTTTTGAATTAAATATATATTATAGTAATGTCTTTTAAATTTTATGAGTCAGCGTACAAAAACAAGATTGTTATCGAATCGCGTGCTAAATCTCCGACCAATCTATTGAAAAATAACCTAAATATACAACAAATGACGAAATAATCATAATATATATATTTAATTAAAAATATTGTAGTTGGTGCGACAGAATTCTGCTGATCTAAGGCATCTCTTTAAAGGTATTTGCTGTAAATTATCTTATCAATATTTCCATGAACTTGAGTTATTCTCAAACAAAGAACTTTTTACGTTTATAGCACTGAATCTTAATCTTCTTTTATCAAAGTTAAATAAATTAACAAATAAATGGAACACAGGTATACAAGAACTACTGTATTATTTATTAGCTTATTTAGAAACGTAAACTCGTGCGCAGCGCAAAACCATCCGAAGGTCAGTTTTGCCACTGCGTCAATTCATTTATCACACTTCTTGCTCTCTTCGCCCCCCCCCCCCGCCGTATCATGATATACCTAACTTCCCAACAATACACACAACTCTGTCCTGCAAGAAGTTACACCCCTCCGAGCTATGTTTTTATTAGCTCTGACAATACGCTCGAAGAAGATCGCGATTACGAAACATAACACACTCTCCGAAACTTCCTCTCGCCGCGTTTATACAATATATATATGATAAATTGTCCAACTATTCATCAGCGAAAATTTTCCTTCTAATGGAGTCACGTTCGTCCACCTACGCTTCGAATAAACAAATACACACACCTTATCCCTGTCAGACTTGTTTTTTTTTTGTTTGTCCGTCACCGCATCAACTTACCGTCATCCTCGCAGTCGAGCAATGGCATTTGTTGCTGCCGCTGCCTGGTGATGAGGGTTGGACTGGGCGAGCTGAACATCGGCGGTGGAGGTATCGGGCCGATCTCGCTCAGCGGTATCGGCGGCTCCGGCAGCTCCGAGAGCATCAGATTCTGCGGGTAGCATCGCTCTATGACCTGCTGCTCGTCCGTGCCCGAATGTAGCACCCCCTTTTCCGCTGTAAACAAGTGGTTACGATTTGTCGGTTAATTTAACTTTCTCATCTTAAACGGCTATTCGTGCGTTAATAGAGGGAGCGAGGCAAACAAAAAAACATCAGAAATGATTATTCGAAGGGCAATGCGAGATACTGGAGGTTTAGAGAGTTTGATTTGTTTGAGGAAACGATGAATTAGTGATTGATGGGGGGAGAATAATGGGGTGGATAATATAGAAATGGTATATGGTAGGTTCAATTGTATGGATAATGAGGAGTGTTTGCTAAGAAATATTGGGACATTAATAGCATTTCGCATTTCCTTCAAGACCAACATGTAAGCAAATTTACAGTGGTTATTGTATTCTTTTGTAATATCATACAATTTTCTACGTAATTTTACTTGATGGTCGTTCGAATTATATTTGAGTTATCAGTTTTCGAGGTACTTAACTACAAATTTTCATGAAGTCAGTATTCGTGAATTCATATTGTTTACGCAAAATAATTATTTGGAAATTGTATTGAAGTACCTTGTAAAACTATTTATTTTCGAAACATTTTTATAGTATATGTAGAGTTAGTAGATATATATATATAAAGTTATTTCAATCAAATACTGTAAAACCAGACGAGGCAATATATTCTAAGAAAACACTTCTGAAATTAGTATATACCTTATGTGTAGGAATTAGAAAGTTCAACATTGTTTTACTAAAGTACATAACTAGCTACGAGAAATTCAATTTAAATAGTTATCCAGTTAGTAAGTAAAAGACAAAATATAATCGTTGATTGGATCGATGTGAAATCGATAATCAACTCGTACATGTTAGTTGGGTAAGTGTAAAATCGTATTAATTATTGACATTAAAAAAAAAGAAAAAAAATGTGTCCAAAAAACCCTTTTCGTACAACTACAAGATATTTTTTTTGTACTGCAATGTAGTTATGTCAATACTCTGCTCGAGTTCTGACCAAGCTGATAATAAAGCAATTTTTTTTTCGATAAATCAGAAAACCTTCAAGCATAAAATATACACGCAACGCAATTCTTAAAGTGTCCATCACTTGCCAAGAAGCAATTTCAAACAATGAACACCTTAGTATATGTTCAAGGTAAAATCGACTGGAGGTAGGGTCAGGAGAGATGATGAAATGTAGTATTTATTTACAGGTCGAGTAAAAATGTAGTTTTCTTAGCATCAAAACAGTTTTTAGGCATATTTTAATGCTAATTATTATCTTTACAAAATTATTTTCTGTACAGAATAAAGCTGGAGAAAAACATTCTGGGAAATATATCTAGTAAATTTACCCTTAAGCATTTAACGAATAATTAAAAAAAAATTATCAAAAGTATCTTTTTTTAAAATAATCTATCAAATGAAACTTTAATATTAAAATTTCATCGACATAATATTCCTCCAACAACCGTAATAAACTTCAAAATTAACAAAACTTCAAACCCCTTTTGCATCTAACATTTCCCAAAGCATATCCAACATTCCCTTCCCTCATTTACTAGACCAACTTTCCCGGATGCATTCTCCCATCCCAACTCAGCTACCTCCCTCCCCCCATCACCATCCCCTTCCTGCCAATCATCATTTTTCCGAGCAAGCCATATCTCCCTTCTGCGCATCTCCTAACCTGCCAGGCCGGCGCTCTCCTCAGGAGCAATGTAAGCGCATGTTTTGCTGCGCTCGCTAACAATCGTCACGCGGGGCGGCTGACAGTTGCCGGCATTAGCGACGGGGTTGAGCCGTCGCGGTGTGCCCAGTCTACCACCGCCACCTGTGTCCAAGGTATTGGGTCGATTGGCCTTCTGCGTCTCCGTCGTCGTCGTCGTCGTCGTCGTGGTCGTCGCCGTCGACGACTGATGGTGGTGGTGCTGGTGGTGATGATGGTGGTGCTGGTGGTGATGCTCGCCAGCACCGTTGGCTGACACGGCACTGCCTGTGCCATTGCTGCTGCAGCTGCTGCCGCTGTCGCTCTTGTCCTTTTTCGGCTCTGAAACGAGGAAAGCCGCGCGCACAACGGCGGCAATCGGTCTTCAGTTGGTTTCTATCGGGTGTAGCTTTCGTCAATGCGCGTCGCGTGTGGGTTGTTAGTGCGGTATGGTGATTTGTTTTCTTTTTCTTTAGTCTTCTTTCGAGGTTAGTAAGCGCGCAAGGTATAAAGTTCTATACGCGTAAATAATTTTAAAAGTTGAGGGAAAAAATATTGTATAATTTTGAAGTTGGAAATTATATTGTGAAGGGAAAAAAATTATTATTAAATTCTGGCAGGATAATTTTGTCATGTTTGAAATAACGAAAATTATAATTACAGTTCTGACAAAAACTTTAAAAATACAACAAATTTATTCGAATGCATGAAATACGCGAACAACGTGTAATTAATACTTCCGGTGACGCAGATAAAAAAATTTTCAATATGTATCAAAAACTTATATCCTGAATGCGTGCTTTTTCAAGTACAACACGTGGATAAAAAAAGAACATGGATATGCGTGACTGTTGCTTCTAAACGTGAATGAATGCAACGTCCCAATAATATTTACATATTCGAGATGTTTATTTATAAAAAGTTTCAAAATAACGGGGTGGCGACAGAAAAAAAAATGACGAAAAATACAACATAGCGTGCACTCAAACAATTTATCAACGGAATACAAACAAACTAGATAGCCCCCTCCTCTTTGCTGTCAGCAGAATTTATTTCTGTATCCATTCGCGTAAGTGTCGATTCCGCAAAAGTATCGACCTTGCTCATTCCCCGATAACAGATTAATTTGATACTCGGAACTGTTTTCAAACACATCCACGCGCTATAGCCAAGCTGGGAAATCAGAATTCCAGTAAAATGTTAAAAAAAAATTTTTTCCCTCCATCAAATAGTAACCAATTACGGGAAAAGCTAATAAAAACTAGTTTCCTCCGCGAAATTCAATTAAAAGTACTCTAATAACAAGGGTTTACAAAAGTACATTCATTTATATACGAACACTCACGCCTTTTAGCACAATATACAAATACTGAAACAATCTACACACAATTACAAGACCTATTCGTATACCTTACTCCACTATCTCTACCAACTACAGTCATTACACTAAAAAAAAGAAGAAAAAAAAACAAAAAATTTTGCCACTGCGGCATTCTCCTTCCCCACCTACCCGTGCGCGAGCTTCCCTGACTGACTCAGTCTTCCCGAAAAAAATGTAACAAAAAAAAAGAGGCGCCTCTCTCTTTTCCACTCAATAATTAGCGGTCACTGGCCATGCGAACGCGAAGCGGCAGAAATATATATATATACACATATACGAGAAAAATGCGACGCGGTAGTAAACCGTTTGGCCGCGGGCCCAGATGCCAAGGTTGCGCGCGCGCGCATAGTGGTCCAGAGAGTAGCTCGGTTCTCGTTATCGACGTTACAGGCGCAGCGAGTGCTGTTACTGCTGCTGAGCGAACGGCCGCGAAAGTTCTCGTGCATTTGGAACGAAGTCGTTGACGAGTGTAGAGGGAGAGGGGGAGGGGGCAGGGGAGAAGCGGAGATTGGGTTTAGTCGAGGAGTTGGAACGCGTTATTGTTTTGGGCGATGATGGTTTTCGTTTAACTCGAGAGAGATGTATGTAGTGTACAGATGTAGTAATCTTTTTTGCTAAAAAGTTCAGTTGACATTGATTTGGAATTGAAAAAGAAAAATAGTTTTTTTTTAATTTTAAATTGTAGGTAAATTAAAATTGGAGAATGCGAATGATTGATTAATTTGGTATGGATAAACGTGTTTGATATAAACGTTGTTATTTAAATGAATAGATACTTTTAATGATCAATCTTCTAAATTAATTTAGATAGAACTGTTTTTAAGTTTATATATATATATATATATATATATATTAATTTAATTTAAATATATTGAAGTGATTTTAGTTGCATCAAAAAAACAACTCACGTTTTTATGTTCATACCATATCGAAGGAATTCAGTTTAAAAAAAAACATACATTTACCAATAGAATTTCCAACTGAGAGCGCGGGAAAGTCGCCCAAACATTTATCAGCGCAAAAATACGCCGAATTCGCGAAGTGAAATCCTTTTTCCCCACACGCATTATATCCCGAAAACATCAACACAGTTCACTAACCATACCAATATCCCACTACAATTTCAAAAATCTTCCCTAATAACTGAAAAAAAATCTCAACGAAACAGTGAACTTGCAACAGCAATTTTCCTAAATACACGGCCGCGTACACCACCCTATCGACGTATTTCCAAAACCTCGCCCGTTCTCCAATTACTCGTAGCCTCTAACTCGAATTCCGATTCAAATGGTTACTTTGCACGCCTGTGTTTCCTATACGTTCTCTATCTCTCTCTCTCTCTCTCCTTCTCTTTCTAGAGCCAATCGGCTCGGCTATTCGCTTGTTTGAATGAAAATCGAGCACCCGCATATATATACAAGCTGCGCGAGAGCGAGTAGCCGTGCTCACGGATTTTTCGCATTTCTCGCGCGCTGGCCGCGCGCCAAGTCGATTGCGCCGACGAGCGAGTGCCAAACGGAGTTGCGAGGTGGAGAAGCACAAATATATATATATATATATATATATATAGGGCCACACGATGACTCGATATCGGAATGAGAAGGTACGGGAATTACCGGGCAACGGAAGAATGAGCTAATGGCTGGGATGTAGGTTGCGAATGATGATGGGTTTGATTTTGAGGGTGGAAATGGAGTTTTAGAATTGGGATGGAATTACGATGGGAGTTTGGATTGAGTTGGCGTTCGAGGGATGATGAAAAAATTTGTTGAGATAATCAGTAGTTTCGAATAATGTGATAAGGATATGATAATATCTTGTCCGTAACTAATTGTAATAGAAATACATCACTGTAAGTGTATTTCAGCTTAATAATAAAATTGTTTTTAGAAAGAATTCATAATTATCTGACCTTATTTAAAAAATATAAAACAATAAAACTTCTGATAAAACTCTGTTTCAATACTCTTGTAATAGAAGTGAAATTAATTTTTTACTTCATTAACTTCATTAATTAACAAAAAAGCATAGATCCAATTTATAAAGTTCTCAAGTAACGTTTCATTTTACAAGAATAATTTTATGAAAATTTTACATTAACTAATTAAACCAAAGTATAAGAGTTTTAAAATTCTATCGTCGTTTCCAATATAGCTAAAATTCCAGGAATTATTAAAATAACCAGCTGATATATCATCATCATAAGAATTCTTCGAAAAAACGCAATTAAAATTCTATAGTACCTAATTATATTATAATTCTTTTTCCCCGTAAAGAAAAAAAAATTCTTTAAAAATTTCATCTCTAATTCCGTACCGCAGAGACATCTATGTAACGACGGAAAAATCAACGCGACAACACACACACATACATAACTTTAACACTACTCGAAACAACGAGTATATATATATATATATCAACAGCAAGCTCACAGATGTCACTGCTATCTTACACAACATCTTCTTCGTAAAGCTAATCTAAAATACACGCATACGTTCGAAAAAAAGCAGAAAATAAAAATTACTTACTTCCACAGCAGAGCAACTTTCTCAACATTTACCAACGAAACTCTCTCTCTCTCTCTCTCCCCCTATATTCCTTCGCTCACCGCGCAATCCTCACGCTATATCACGTTCGTAGCCACTCGGTCAGTACTCTAGCCACCAATTCACCGGCAATTTCGCCGCTCAACCTCCGGGTATCCATCACTCTCTCGCGACACGCACCACCCCGCATATCTCGCACACTACCACTACTACTACTACTACTACTACTAGCACACACTTTGCTTGCCGCGTCCAATTTGTCATCGCGCGCTCGCACCGCGTGTGTGGCGCTCTTTCTCAGCTCCGATGTCAGCCTCACGCCTCTATACCCGCGCGCTATATAATCCTATCCCCGATCGACACGTGCCATCGTCGTCGTCGCCGCTTGTGTTGTATATAATACTTGCCTCGCCAATTCAACCCGACGATGCGTCCCATCGTCGTTGCTTATATGTATATATCTATATATATGTACGTGCTTTTGATGATCGAACCGTTTTCATTCGCGGCTCGAGAGATACTGACGCGACCACGCTCGTGTACACTCGCGGAAAACCCCTGCGAGCGCGCGTTGTATACACATTACCGTGTACTCTCAAAATAGTCCGTGCAAGAGAGAGAGAGAGAGAGCCTTCGCGGTTTCTTTGACGCCGGTGGCCATCCTTGTGGCAAAGCGCGCCTGGGTTATGTTTCGCAATATGCAAGCGTTCGCGTGTAAGTCTGTTGCGGTTAATTTTGGTCATCGAGTGGATCTGTGTTTGCGTGAGAACGCGATAGATGTACATAGTTGTTTATCTGTGTGCATATATACGTAGAGGGGAAGACGACACTGCGCAGTGCATACCTATATGTGTGTATGCATGTATCGCGTTGCGTTTCCCACTGAATCATCGGAAATGCCGAAACTCGGACTCACTACTCGGTAATGCGCCACTGAGAATAAACGCAATTTGGCTAGCTTTGGTAGCAACCTCCGAATATCAAGGAAATTGCACAATTTGTTATTAATCTCCGTTGAAAAAAGATATCACAGTGTTTAACCTTCCCTTAATCTCTCGTTCGAAAAAAAAGAAGAAAACACGTCTCACGGCTCTACGTCGCATTCGTCTTGTGTGGTAACAGCATCGATAGTATATATATATATATATAGGTATACATATGTGCGTGTGTTTTGACTGGCACGGAATGACGAGGTTGGATCATCACGCCGTTTAGTCATCCATGCGTGCACGCGTTTATGTTTGCGTTGCCACGCGGAATGCCACACAGTTGAAAATTTCTATATATGTGCGGGGATGGGAAATTCGACAATGAATTTATACAGATTTATGCGTGTGTGTGCGTGTATTATGTATATTGTGTCAAGGTGAGCTCGATGAAGTTAGAGGGAGAGATGATGATGCAACACGGTTCTTCGAATTGTTTGTATTGACAGAGATGTCGTATATTATTTGGCAGAGAAGCGATGTTCGGCAGACGTTTATGGTTCCTTAATAGCGCTCGCGTTCGTAGAATCATAATAGCGATGAGAAATATTTCTGTTTTCCCCCGGTTTTCCACTAGAAATCGTTTATAAAATAGGTATGTGTCACAATAATAAAAACAGTACCTTGTTTACCTATTTTAAATATAACAATGTAAGTATATAAAAATCTTTTTTTAAAAAAAAAAACCCTGTTTTCCTTATATTTCTCGTTTACCACCTTTCCTTCGCTCTTCCCAAATCTATCATTAAACCAAAAACGAACATCCACCTCAGCTAACGAAAAATCCGTCAACCCTTGCCTCGTAGTTTCCCCCCAGTAATTTTCCTTTGAACCTTTGACAATCTACACCGCCAAAAAGAATCCCCTTCCACCGCCATATTCCCCTCGTATCCTCATCTTCAATCCAGCCTCTACCAAATTGACACAGATTCCTCGACGCCCGAGATGGAACTTCCGCGAGAGAGAGAGAGAGAGAGAGAAAAAAAATTACCGACGAGCCGACGAAATATAAAGACAAAGTGTCGCTCGCGAAAACAGCCACGGCGATCAATCATACTTCTACGTGGTAGTAGAGGAATGAGAAGAAAACACGAAGATATCGCATAGAGACGACAACGACGATGTATACGATAGTAGTAGTAGTAGTAGTAGTTGGCTTGAGCTCTCTGCATTTCGGGTCCCGGGCACGTCGGGTGCGCAATGCGGCGGCGCCAATGCTGCACGACGACGTTGCTGCCGCCACTGGCAAGCCTAATCTTCGTCGGTACGATCTCGTGCGCTGATTTATAGAGAGAGAGAGAGAGAAGGAAGGAAGAAGAAGAAATGCCAGTGACTTTGCCGAAATGTCCGGATTAATTCGCGTGGATGTGGGTGCGGGTATGTTGTAGCGTGGGTGTGCACTGTGATAAGGCCAGCGGCGGGAAAGAGGCTGTAAATATTTATGGCTCTGGTTTGAATAAAATGCTCCGACCAAGAAGTGTGTACGTATACGGTTCGCTGAACAGCTTTTTTTATGAATGAGTGCGGCAGATAAAGAAGGTTTATGTTGACGGAGGTTTTTTATCGGTGCATTGTTTTTTTGAACTTGCTTTGTTATTATAGTGTAAAGTGTGGTTGAATTTTACGCTTATGTTTTGGTGCAATGTATTTATGTATAAGGAATACTTATTTAATTTACTATAATTTGAAGTTAGTTAAACGATATTGAATCATAATATTGTCATAAAACACAACATTCAAAAGTCATTATAATAATGCACTTAATTTGTCTTACTTGATTCGTTCGTTTATTTAAGCCTCCTACCATAATTTACATAACTCTATAAGCGAATTACGCTTATAAGTTTCACCTCAACTTCGACTACAAAGTTTCTAATATAAAATAATAATATTACTATGCAAAACTTCATGATGGCAATCGATAAACCTTCATTATAATATTACAAAAATAATCATTACTCGAATAAAGCGATTCCAAACAATACCTATATACGTTTTCACAGCCGTTACCTTTTATCCTTCCCTTTGAACTTATCCCGGTGTAATTTTTATCGAAGCAATTTCCTCACCGTACGCAAGAAAAATGGCACTCTCGCACGCAGATAAGCGCCAACTACTACTCCTTTTTTTAATACAACTCGCCCATTTATTTTTTTGCTCAGACAATTTTCTTTGTTGGCGTATAGAACGAGAGAGAGAGAGAGAAAGAGAGAGCGAGAGGAGTATACGCAGAACGACGCGCGTAAGTATATACGCATGCACGGTGAATGAGAAGAAAAGTAACTTTATGACGTATAATAATACGCGCGCGCGCCTAAATATAATCTCGTCGTGCGCACCGTACCGAAGACGGTCGATTATGTTATATTTACTGCGCTAAGAGTAATATTATCAAATGCAGCAAAAGGGGCTATAATAAGCAGTCATCGATGAGCAGAGCCGTGCGCGATCCTTTGTGAGATTAACTCTTTTCCATCGATTGATATCGTGGCGATGTGTGTATGTTGTTTTGAGTTATTTCGGGACTCTCTGATCGCGTGCTAATGTTGCTGCTGCTGCTGTGACGCTGACCATCGTTCCATAAGATCTTACGTATTTATCTAGCGTAGATTTTAACCTCGAACGAGTTGTCGATCAGTTTTCAATATCCTGCGTGTATGACGTATTTATTTACGTCTAATCATAACTTTATTTCTTCGTGTAGTACTTAACTATACCACAACTAAACTATTTCAATTCACCTTTACAATTCGAGCGCCTACAATAGAAAAGTCACTATAATGTACGATCGTACCTTTAAAATTACACACACACACATACACACAGAGCGATAGTCGCGTCCAATTACCTCGATCGCTCCTTCTAAAAGACATACGTTCTTTCTCAAGCTCCCTCCCTCTTCTTGCACAAGAAAACGATCCATTTCAGCAGGACTGCCAAGACACTTTCATTTACGCTCCTTCCCGAACCAATTTAGCTGAACGTTCAACTGAAAAATAGACGAGTATGCAGCAGTAGCAGCAGCGTTCTAGCTGCTCGCGTAGAGTCGATATTTCTGACGTGCGAGGCATGCAATAAAGGTGAAAATGACTATACACAGCCTGCTACTGCTCTTATACGTGTACATGGCTATACACACACACACACACGCGCGCGCGTATATATGTATGTGTACAGCGCATTGTTTACGGGGCTCCGTTGAGTTTTCGAGGATGCTTCAGACGCAATTTCAGATGCATTTCACTGTATGCGGTGAGGCCACGGCTATAGCGAGTGTAGGTGTGCGTGTGTAATTTACACCGACGAGATGCCGTGCGCGCTTTTATTCCTGCGTTTTTTATCCGCCTCGCTCGGTCTTTTCTTCGCTGCGGTCGTCGTGCCCGCGTGAGAAACTATTGAATGGGGAAATTCTTTATTGTATAACGCGTTGCATTTTAATGCGAGCAATATGAAGGTCTATATATTGTACATTTTGGATGTTTCAGACACGCTGTATGTGACTTTTTTCTTATTAGAGAATGACTTTTTGTTTAATTGATAATGAAATTGCATGATAACGTAGCAATCGAATAATTTATGTTTCCGAGGGTGGGTTTACGATTAATATTTACGTTTGAAATTAGAACCGCAGTACGGCCCAATTATAGTCCACTCAATTTAATTGTTTATCGGGAAAGATCGATAATTATATTGAAATAATATGCATCGCGTATGGGCGAACATTATATGATAAAACGCGTTGTTGCCCACGCAAATGAATTATGCCACAACCAATATTACAATCATAATGAACCACTTTAACGCATAGTACATATATATATATACCACCACCTCCGCTCTCAAAAAAATCACGCCGGAAAAGCACTAATACACCACGAATATAATCTTACCGTTACGGCACGGCACATATTCCCGCGCTAATTGCAACCACCCCCTTCCCATCTACACGCAGCACCTAGACTGCTTTTTTACACCGACTTTTTGAAATACGGAAAATTCACTCGAAAAACTTTATGCGCGCGGGGCAATTACGCGTAAAGGCGCGCCAGCCGGCAGTAGTATAAGCAGCAACAGCTTTAACCACCCCTTCGCCGTAATTAACGGAGCAAAACCGTCCGAATCGACGTTTAGCAACTGCACTCGACGCGCTAAAATAACTATAATAACTTCTCGAGGCTTTACGGTGTAGAAATGTAATTCTCTCTCCGCCCGCGCGATTTTAGTTGGTACAATCGTGCATGGCTCGTATGGAGTTCTGCGCGTTAACAATGTACAAGCGAGGGAAATCCTCAGGAGGTGTGTATATGTATAACTTCTCTCTCTCTCTCTCTCTCTTACTCTGGCAAGGTTACGTAACGTCGCGTCAGGATAGTGCGGCGCGTGGGACACAATAGGGCGGGTGGTGCGCAAGAGACCTTGGGACTTGAGTATAGTAGATTTGTTAACGAGAAGAGAGAGAGAGAGAGAAAGAGGGAGGGGGAAGTATATGGCAATGTGGCACGATGACGATTAGCTTAGTTGTGGGAAAACAAGGTGTATGCGTTTGCGAGGGTGCCTCTGTTTTCATGTGTACGTTGAATAGCAAGGATGTTGGTAGTTGGATTAATAATGGAAAAGTGCATCATTCGCCAAGGGCGGACTTGATTATATTAATGCGGAAACATGGATACGTGCTCGCTTTTGTAGCAATTATATATAGCTTTATCGTTATGTTTTCCCCTTCTATCCACATTAAAGCATAGAATCTGCTAACTGACACTGCAGACTTACGATGAACTTGTCCGGTTCTATATACAAGTTCTGTAGATTTCCGACGCGGGAGATCATCCGGGAAGGATGGCGCGCGAGAAACAAGAAACGCCCGCCCGTATTTAAATACTAATCCACAAGAGTGTAAATGGAGGATCATCCGCTGTGGCTCGGAGTTTAGCCCAGCGGGTTCGCGAAACCTGTTGGCTATAACGAGAAGAGAAGAGCAGCAGGATATAGCCTTTGAATCGAGGATTAAGTTTCAATCTCTCTCTCTATCTTTCTCTCTTTCCCTCCGCAAGCTGAATTTACGTCGACACGGGTGAACCATGGTGTATTTTATTGCAACTAGTTTTGACGAGATAGAAGGGTACTTTATAACCTAATGAAAATCGCATTTGTAGGGTAGGAAAGTTACGTGTATTGCAGTAAATATTATTATGTGATGTTCTCTTGGGTGTTTAGCTGGTGTGCAATCGATTAGCGTGTGTACTACTTGGCATTAGTGGCCAGCCAGTTGACCCGCAATCCGAGTTTCTTCGACGCAGTAGTCCAAAAGCTCGAATTCTATAGCCAACTCTCAGGTCGGAGGCAAACTTCGAGCTAAGAACCTTCGAGTTTACTATGTAACTTGGCTCTTTGAATCGGGCTAAATAAACCCATCGGCGGGGGGTAATTATCGACTCCTTGCGGCGACCGACTTTGATGCTTTCATTAGGTTTGGAGAAAGAAAAAAAAAACAAACCGCGTTCATTTCTTCGCTTCCCGTCAACTTCACCTTTATATATGAGCTTTTGACGATCTAATTATACGAATAAATACATACACAATAGCTAATTTTCATTTAAGCTCTATATATACCAGTAATTTTATATAACTTAGCGTTCAACTACGCGCAATCGTATCGACTTTCAAAAATCATTACCATAATGGGAATTCAACTGTTCTCCCACTCTGCGCCATAATCCCGGTGCTTTATTACCCAAATTGAACGGCAATTCGGAATCGCGCGTCGAATTCACTCGCCTCGAATAATAAGCAATAAATTTCCGCAGTGTCACGGTCAAAGATTCGCCCACTACGTTTCTGTCTCTTTCTCTCCGACTCTCTATATGCAATAGCACATATCCGCGATAAATATCCAAACAACTGCCGCCCGACAATGAGAACGAAAAAAGTGGAGGCCGCTCGGTGGCAAAAAGATATTCTCTATATATATACCCAGAATAACGAAGAAAAAGTTGAGCAAGCAGCTGTGCTGCGGTAAGCAGCGCGCGCAGTCGCGCATTTAATTTAATTCTCTCTCTCTCTTTGCCGCGTGGGAGAGGACGACGAAGAGTAAAAAGGATTTTAGCGAGAGGAATCAATGGCGATAATTGCGCGCGTATAACGTATCATTAGACGCGGACACCGCGCCGCTTGGAATATTGAAAAGTCTCGTAGAAGAGAGACAAAGGTGGGAAAAAGAGAGCGAGAAAAGTGACCGAGGTATAAAATCGATGAGCGAGTGCCACGTGTAGTGGAAGCGCACAGAGATAGACACACACGAAGCTCTTTGTCGCTGAGATTAATAGGCGCAAGAGTCATGAATCATATATATATATATATATACGCGGCTAACAATGTCAATCGATGGATAACAACTGCAAGCTGGATCGGCTGCGTGTGGTGGACGCCGATGCGACACACGTGTATACTCGCGACTGCACTGGGCCAATCGAAATTTGATACTGGATGATGGGTCGCGTACAGTGTGATGGTAAAATGATGCGTAACTTTATTGTGAAACGATAAACAATGATTTTTGCTTCATTTTTGGAGAAAAAAAATCATTTGTTACCCAGGGAAGTGTTTGTTGCTTTTACATTTAACTTTTTAGGGACTTTTGTGCATTTTTTGATTGTTTGATTGGTAAAGTTGAATAAAATAGTATATTTACTTAGTACTTCAAAGTTAGTTTGCGCAATAATTTGAAAAGTTTTCTGGCAATTTATATAACAAAATTAGCAGATGCCGTACGTCGCGGTTGGGTATATAAGTTTGCAATTAGCATCATTAAATACTTTGTGCGCAAAAAATATTTAGCATGATGCAAATTCAAATTTTCATTTAACTTTCGAATAATCTGAAACAGTAAACAAACGTACTTTGCATGCCAGAATCCCTCAAAGTTTGCTAATGAGAAAGTTCACGATAAATATTTTATGTATATACATATATTTTTGGGCGTGCTACGCGTAAAATATGCATGAAAATAGATTCAGATTCCTTTTTATACTTTTTACGAAAATAATTCTGCATTCGAAAACGTATAATCCGGCGATTGCTTAAAACAATTTTCGTTAAATTGTAATTGCTTCGTAGTTTCAGAAAAATTTACCGGCCCTTTCAAGATACAACTTTTTTTAATGAAAAAACCAGAGCAATTTTGTATTTCATAACCGAAACAAGGCGGCTCGACACATATTCTAATTACGTTGACCATTCGGTATCGTCAGGTAAGTACGACGTTGTATATTGTGTGAAGAATTTCGTCCTTTCTTTGTCTCTCTTCCGTTTTATACTTCTCTTTTTTCTCCCGGGAGAAAAGAGAGAAAGAGAAAGGTTTTCCGTAAGTAGAACCAGCTTTCAGTAAAGTCCAAGCTTTCGCTCTCGCTCTCTCTCTCTCTCTCTCTCTCTCTCTCTCTCTTTCCTCTCTGTCGTATGTGCGTGTCTTTTTCTAATTATCATCCACACGCAGACGCGAAGCTGGGTAGAAGAGAGAGAGAGAGAGAGAACAAAATCCGATAATAGCGACGGCGGCGGCAACGACAGCGGCGACGGAGGTGAATATCGCGGATGCAATTAGCCGTAGTTGTTCTGCGCGCAGAGGCGGAGGAGGAGAAGAAGAGGGAGAGGAAAAATGCGAGATGGGAATTTTCTCCACGCCCGACTCTTTGCCATCGCTGCCTTTTCACAGCTGTGGCGCTATTACTTCTCTCCCTCTCGTTCTCTCCCCTTCTTTATCGTATACGCGCGCCATTTCTTCGTCTGCTCCTTTTTTATTTCGCGCAATGAATATTATTCCGCGCAGCTGTGCGCAATCGCGCGAACGGCGGCCATTCCATAGGAGTTTTAAAACATTCAATTTCTTTGGTGATCTCGCAGCGAGCGTTTTCCAAGTTTTGAGGATGCATTTTAGAACGCATCCTTGAATTTAAGATCTTAAAAATTAGGAAAACTTTGCTTTCTTGATGGCCACTTTTGAAAGTTAATGAAGTTTTCCTAATTTTACGAATGGCTCGCTAATAAAACATTCTACTAAGTACATCCATTACACAAATTTCATAATTGTCTAACTTTTATAGCTATCAACAATTCTTAAAGGCCACCAAGAACAAAACTAAATCAATAATCTCCTTCACATATCATCGAGCATTCAATTAGACTTTACGCATCCTCAACCCTCCTCAACTCTTCAGACCACACCCTTCTCATCATCCACCGCAAAAAAGCACACCTCAACCAACCCTCTCTCATCCGTCCTCCTCCTTCTCTGCGCTCAACCCATAACATTTTGCCGAACCCACCCTCCCACAAGCGTCGAGCGAACGGAAAAACCCGTCGTAAAAAGGCCCTCTAACAGCGAACTTCAATTTCCACTCAGCCGCCATTCTACGTAACTTTCTGTGCTACTGCTTCTACTGCCGTCTTTGCTGCCAGCTTTCATCGCTGCAGCAGCCACGACGACGACGACGACGACTTGCGCGAGCGCGCGGAATACGTGAGTAGAATTTCACGAGGATAGCGGTGGTTGTGCTGCGCCTGTGCTACTACACCGCCTCGACGTTTTTGCGAGAGAGGGAGAGAGAAAAGAGAGAGACGTGGCTTCGATTCTGCGTTGGCGGAATGCGCGTAGTATAAGGGCAGGCGAAACATTTTTACGGTCAGGAGGTGGCGGGTTGTACGTGGGGAGGCAAGGAAGCGAGTTTTCGATGGAAATTGTCAGAATATTATGACGGTTAAACGTAGCGAAATTTTACGATGTTTAATCGTTCTTTTATAAGTACCTTTGTGGAAGGTAACTATTTGTATTTACAAGTGGAAATATTTAACAAGTTAATATTTATGCTTTGTAATACAGTAGGAGTAAAGTACGAAATTCCTCGCGTGGTTTTCATGTTGCGCGTGATTCCAGCCTTTGATGGTGCATCTTATTTGCATTGGGAGTACGCGTAAAATACTCTTGAAAAGGATAAAATAAATTCCTCTTCAAAAGCGGTGATATCGTGAAGTAAGAACGATTGAGAGTTTTTAATTTATATTCCACTAAAAGTTCTATTTTTATTGTGCACATTTCGACGTCATAGGGTAGTGGTCCCGGTTTCTGTGCCTGTCGCTGTTAGTGTGATTTTTTAGAGATATTTGACATAAATTAAATATTCTAACTTTAAAAAGTATGATAGACTATTAGTAAAAGCAACAAAATGTTGATTTACACAATAAAAAACACTGTTTGATGACTTATTTTTTTAATTATAGATAGTTAAAAACACACATTAATACGGACATTTCGTCTGTTTAAAGGCACACTAACCGGGTCTTTTTATACTCTATATGTCGCATTAAATGCGAAAGCAATCGCGAAAGGCGTGGGTGGGTACGTTGTATACGACCGTGCTTGTTTTAATACATATATATATATATATGGATTGCGTTCGATTAAATGGTGACTTGATGAAAGCGATTGGCCTCGAAGCTCAGTAAATGTATATATATATTAGAGGTCGAAAATGTTGCTGCTGTGTTTGCTTTTGACGTCAACTTCAAGCAATTAATACAGAAAAAAAAGAGAAAGAAAATCACTTTTTAGCCGATTAGTCCAGATTTCAGCGTTAATATACACGATGATTTCAATTTTCTACGGGCGGATGTGCGTGGACTTTACCTTACGATAGCAATGCCCACTTTATTAAGCGAAGTCTATAAAATAAAGCGATATGCGAGCACGGGTAGGAAATGAATTTTCCTAACGCTCCCCCGAGGTTAGAACGTAAATTTTCAAATGCGCGCGTGTGCACACACGCACACACTTCCTTTCTATTCAACCTCACCATAGTCGGGTTACCTACGATAAGAATTCACTTTCATAGATGCAGTTTCACTTTAAGTTCTGAAAATCATCTCTCGGCTGTATTAAGTCTGCTATTTTATGGGTAAACTGGCAAAGCTCTTTCGTAAACATATTTAATAACTTTCAGCAAATATTTTTGCAGTACTTTAAGGAACTTTATTGCAATAAAATGAGTAAATATATCGGCTAAAGTTATATCGTCGGAATTCCACCCTTCATACTGTTAATCCTTTGGCCACATAATAAAAGTGTCAAAATACACACACACATATATATATATATATCGAATAAATATATCTCTCAAGACTCAGAATCTAAACTTCGTGCAATTTCCAACTTCACCTCGTTTTTTTTTCTAAACACCTGCACAGACAGCTCGAATTTTTTTGTTGCACCCTCGTAACAAATGAAATGCGCACCAGCACCAGCAGCATTATAGCAGCGACGAACAGTCCTCACCTCCCCCCAGCATATATACAAAGCGAGGTTGCATTGAAATCAAGTGCAGCTCGTCGTTCCGTGCACACAACGGCCGTGTGTATATAAGTAGTGCGAGTTGCAGTTCGCCGCAGCAGCCACTGCCACGACGGGCGGCGCATCTTTGTCGCAAGTTTGCGCCTCTTTGTGTCCCATCATCATCTCTCGTGCTTCTCTGCCACTGCTATACGCGCACGGCGTCTCATTGATATAATAATGTGCGCCAAAGTCTGGCTTGCGTTAATAATGCATTAAGTTTTGTATGACTGCGGTGGAAGGCGACGAGATATATTGTTGGAAATGAATGATGAATTAAATAGAAAGATGGTTTTTTCCCTCTTTTTTCTTATTATTATTATTATTATTATTATTATTATTATTATTATTATTATTATTATTATTATTATTGTAGTTGGATTTTTGGGTTTAGAAACTGGAATGTGAAGTGGTTTTTAGAATCAATTGTTTCGATTGTTAAGATAATAACCATATTCGATCAGTATAAGTGATTTTGATAATCTATAGATTGAAGTTTCGCGTATATCGGCCTCCACCTGATTGAGTTACTGCTGTTGCGGACTAATTATAAGCTTGAAGAGATGAAGAGAGTCGGCAACGTTATATATTTCCGCCTCAATTAACGATCGCTCGTATATATATATATAAACTTTATAAAATAACGATTTAATTAGCTCTATACGATACATTTTTTCGCACGCTCGCTAATGGGAATCGGCATTATAAACTAATACCCTTGACACAATTGCAGCTTTAATTGGATGCAAAACCTTCTGGAGCGGCGGCGACGGCGGCGGCGGGTTGAATCAAAACTGCGAGCCTCAATTAAAAATAGTTCGCGCAAACACACTGCACACACATATGTATAAACGACGCGATTTTTACGAGATGGAACGAGAACATGCTGCTATACAGCTGCCTATATACATACCGACCACATCTGAGGCCCGCGCGTATTAAAATAAAATTGCTCAGCGTGCAAAGTCTTATATACGTAAAGCGCCCACATATGTTTCGGTACAACCCAGATATACACGCGGCGAAGACAAAACTTTAAAATAGGTCGATCGTGTTCGCGTCGCTAAAGAATCTCATCTCGCCCCTGCTTTCTCTGATTTTCACCGAAATCCAATGATTATTAAAGAACGCACACACACACGCGCGCGCGATGTCCCGCACTTAATTTTGCGAAATTCGATCCTCGTGTTTGTGCGTGTGGCGTTTTTAACAGACGTACGCATGTGTATGTGTGTACGAGCGAAATTTAATCGCGGTATAACCGGAAATTCCGTAGTCGGCCGCTAGGAATTTGTTTGGAAATATTAACGACGCACGGAACGCGTGCGCGTTTAATGTTTGCACGCGATTAAAAAAAGCGCGTGGGAGGAGAAAGTGAGAGAGAGAAGAAATTCGATAAGGTTATGTCGACGAAAAGCGGCGGGAAAGTTATTGAGTAGGAAAACATTTTTGAAAAGCAGTCGTTACTTTTTCGATAATAAACTCTCCTGGGTAAGCGCGGGCGCCTGGAGTGTGGGCGTTAGTATGTGTGTGTTTTGCGTTCGTTACTTTGTGTGCTTGAATTTCGAAGGCAATTAATTTTCGCATTTGCGAAAATTTCACCTCGTGTATATATTCTGTGGCTCGTTATGCTGCTAAAACTAATTGAATAAAGTTTGATTTTGCATACTCCATTGAATGTTTAGATTAAAATCGTCAATAAAGGCTTGCAAGGTATGTGTATATATAGCTTATCGCTCATTTATCAAATTTTCGATAAAATTACTTACGTAAAATAATAATAATAATTCATTAAAAAAATACTCCTTTGATGATCCAGAAAATATATACAGCTATAATAATTCTACGAACCATCTTTATTGCGAGCGTCTCTCAAATTAAGAATCCTCTTTATCAACTTTACCTCGATCGACGAGCAAACGCGCGCTAGACTCTAATTTCGCGCGTGCAACTTTTCTCTCTCTCTCT
The DNA here is from genome assembly GCA_035583055.1 of Torymus tubicola. Taxonomy (NCBI): domain Eukaryota; kingdom Metazoa; phylum Arthropoda; class Insecta; order Hymenoptera; family Torymidae; genus Torymus; species Torymus tubicola. The sequence continues at coordinate 2,354,928 of JAWWEQ010000010.1, forward strand.
CTCTCTCTCCCTCTCACACTTAATAAAGACGAAGCTGATGCGCAGGGGCATGCACGAGGCAATTTCGCATCCCCCGTTAGCTAGCGTTCGTTGAGCCCAAAATAAACGCGTGAGTATCTACGCGTGTACGCTTTGCACAAAGCTATATAGCGAAAAAAGCGAAGACCAAGTACTCGTCTATCGGCACGACTACGGTACACGCGCCTGTGATAATAGAGACGGTACACTGACTTCACGTCGACAGTTTATCTGGCGTCTTGTAAGTATAAATAGGTGGAAGAACGAAAGAAAGAGAGAAAAGGAACGAAAAAGTCAACGAACGAGAAATTTTCGAAGTCTGCTGGAGAAAGTTTGCCACGCGCGAGTTTACGACCACGGCGCGCGGAGGGAAAAATTTTTAGAGCCATGCTATCCCCCCTTGTAAGTGTATTAGTTCGCGAGCTGAGTAATTCAAGGGCAAATTCGCGAAGCTTGTCGGGTAGTAGTAAAGTTTTTCATTTTTACGTCTGATACTGGCACGGGGAAATATATATATATATATATATTTACAGAAGCAGTAGAGATTTTTCGCTATAAATAAGCTAAAGTCGCGAAGTATAAACGGACGTTTTGCGCACGGAATAAAATGTATTGTGTCGGGGAGCTTTTTGTCGAAATGATTTAACAGCCGCATAGTTTTAAAACGATATCGGGAATATGAAACCAAGAGAGAACCTCGATATCGAGCTGCTTTGACAAATGAACTTGACCTTGAGCGACGCCTCCCGAAGGTCGCGCCTTCGCCTTCTGCTTACTTTGGTCCTATATATATTATATATTTCATCTGCACGCGGCACAGTTATCCTGACGATGTTAATGTACACTTCTAGCGCATCATGCTTGTGTAATAAGAAACTAATGCCAAACTTTGTTAATATAATCTCAAAAAACCAAGGAAACTATCAATTACCTAGAATACCATCCGTAAACGTTATTTTACAACTCACACCCTCCGACGAAGTTCCACCCTCGACATTCGTTTTCCCGACTTTTTGATTATTTCCTTCCTTCATTCACGAAAAAAAAACTTTTACCGCTTTCTCTTTACCCCTCCTCTTGCATGAACATTTAAAATGTGAAAAAACGAGGAAAGAAACTCCGCGGAGTTAGTGGGATGTTGTACGCGCGATATGACGTATATAATCGCCGTGAACAACATCGCGGTCGCAAACGTAGGTATCTCATTCTCTTTCTCTCTGTCTCTCTCTCTCTCTCTCATCGCTACTTTTTTTCGAGTTCGAGCGACTGGAATAATGATAATATCACCGATGGCTATACGTGTATTATGCAAGGGGAAAATCGCGCGTCGGACTGCGGTGCATATAACGAGACCTCGCGCGTTAGCTCCGTCAGGACGAGAGTATCGTGCAGTTTTGATGAGGCTTGTCACGTTGTGACTAGTTTATTTAAGGACGATGGGAAAAGAGGAACAACTCGAGTGAAGTGGTTTTAACCGTGGTTATATTGGATTCGTAAGCTTTAGGAATATTTTTAAAAGTAATTGAATGGTATGGTTCAGATTAGTATGAGTGTGTAAAAATACAGGGAGGAAAGAATCTCGGCTTTTTGAAAAGTTATGTATCTTGTTCGAAAGTTAATTAAACGCGGTAAAAAAAGAAATTGGGGAAAAAAGCGCTGGATAAATTTTACGACGCGGCTAATTTCGTTAAACTACTAAATTAGTAAAAAAAGAAGAAGGAGGAGGTGGATTTAATAACACTTTTTTAATTTTAACTTTACGACGAACTTGCAGAGGATGCTTCACTACGGAAAAGAAAGAAAAAAGGCGCAATATTTTATAAAAGCATAACGTTAGTTAAATGAACGATGTAACTATAATGTATCAATGCGTAAGAGTGCTCGAAGGCGCGTCGGAGTTAAGTACTTTCTGCTATGTATATATATATATAGCGAGCGATAGTGATTTCTCTCTCTATTTTTTTCTCATCAACAACAGGAGTAGGGAAATAGTAGGGGAGGGGAACGATGGAGAGGGGAAAAAAGTTTTGCACTGGATTTCATATAAAACTTTATCGCGAACTTGTTACTTCGACGCCGTTAATTACTCGACGGTTTAATACCGTTAAGAATTTTGTAATGGAGTTTTCAAGTATCCACTTGGAAATGAAAATTTAATAGAATTTGAAGCGGCACGCGATGTTGATGCGCGCGCGTGCGCGTGGGCTAAAGTTAAGGAAATGTCTTTGAAATATGAAAAAAAAATCCACGGAAAGGTAAAAGGAGGCGCTGAGTGACGTTAACGGACTTTTACAATTTTCCGACAAGGTCAATTTAGCGGATCGACGTCGTACATCATGTTGCCGCTATGGCTCTGCGTGTGTATGACTATAGGTACTTTTTCGAATCCTTGAAATTTACTCTTTCGTCGACTGAAATTGCGTGCGTAGGTGTGCGCGCGTATGTTGTGTACTCGGAAAATTGTTTTTATTGAATTTGAGTTCTACGTATATTTATATTCTTCAGAGTATTTTTGTGTAATGCCAATCAATGTGAGAATGGTCGACAGAGTAAGAGAAAAAATAAATAAAATCGCAAACGACGGTAGTCTTTTTTCCGAACTAGTCATTTTATTGAATGTTTGCTATTTTTTAAGTCTATATTTTTATATAAATATTTTTCTCTTTAAAAGTTTAAAAATAATTGGGTTAATAAAATTTAACAATTTTCGATAAAGTTATTCAGTCGTCCGTGAAACCAAGATGCTCACATCTTTAATTACATGTTTTATTGCTACCCCGATAAATTACGACCGTTCTTCTTTCTTTTTTTTTCGTCGAGAGAATGCGTTAAGAAGGATACCTCATTTTTCTTCTTCGGTTTTTGTCTTACTGATATATGCTTTGTATATTTCTTTATTTTTGCTAACAAGATGTAATGAAATATTATCCGAAACAAATTAAATAGTAAGAAACTTTTTAATTCAATCAAAAGGTACCTATTATTTTCTATATATTGTGTTGGAAAAATCAATACAATAATCTTTTTTGTTTTATAAAAAACTCTCTTCTTTGAAGTAGGATTTCTGTAAAGAAGTATTGTAAGCTGTTTGGATTTAGCTTTAAGAGTATTACATCACTATCGAACAACCAGTGTACATCGACGTGAGGTTTTGTCGGTAGAAATCAATGTCGAATTTCCAGTGTTACCGAATACAAAGAGATGTGAATTGAATTTAGTTCGATTCAATTTGTTTGAAGAAGTAAAGGTCGTTTTCAGCAATGAAATTTTTCTTTTCCTAAAGTTTGTAAAAAATTTATCACATACCCGCAAAATAACGAATGCAAAAATTTACTTCAACTTACATATTCATAAAAAGAGAACATTAATAAATCTTTTTTTATGAATGAAAAAATGACAAAATTATTTTTAAAAAATGACTATTGATCCTTGTTTTATATCTCGGAACGAACTATTTTGCGCTCGATAACACATACAATGGCTCGTGATACATTTGAAAATCCATAAATTTTACAAAGCAGTATCTTCATTTTTTACGACGTCGTAAAAGAAAATGCTTTCAGTAACTAAAAAGTACGCTGTTTCGCGTTCCATTCTATTTGTTTAGTACATACAGTAAAAAAAATGCTCTTCGAAATGCAGTTACCGTTAATAAAGGTTATATTGCAAAATGCCTCTCGTAAAAGCATAATACTAATAATAATAATTGGTAATTTCTCGCATCGTGATGTTAAAATATCATTTGAGTCATTTTTAAAGTATAAAAACTAAGTCCAACAAATGGATCCAATACAAACAAAAGCAACCAAAGCTGTAACTAAATCATCCCGAAGAGAAATTTCATTCGTTTAAAGTTAACTTTATCCTACTCTATATGGTACAGTCGAACTACTTTACTCAGGCGGACTAACTTTTCATTCGTAGAGCAGTCAGCAGAATTTATATAATTGTGCTTAGTAAGTCTAATCCCGTTTAATTTGATCTCTTAAAACTTTTTTTTATTGAGCTCCGCGGGTAGAAATTTGCCGGGGCATTAAGGATTCCGCTCTCCCGCCATAAACTTGAATTCATAACTACTTTAAAACAGTTCCTAATTCTCTTCGTCCTAATCGGAGTCAGTAAGCTACGCTCGGATAATTTTATCTCCGATCCCCGAACTAAAGCTCGTTATCGTTCGTTAAAATGAAAAGAAAAAAACGTGTACTTGAACCCTTGCGATACGCAAAATTTACACCAAGAATAATAATAATTGCTCCACGTCTCGCGGTCAAATATTTACGGCCAACGATTTCGCGCCGACTTTACACACAGCCGTGTGTCTCGTTTATTTGGCCAGCGTGCGAGTTGCAACAAAGTAAAGCAGTGGCAGCACTTGACGCGCGGTCCCATTAAACGTGGCGCGGGCAGTTGACACGTACTCTCACACGGCACAGAGTTGAAACAATGAAATTTTCACTAATGCAAGTACTTTGTCCACTTTGCACCCGCATGCTTGAATTCCCATTTGGGGCTGCTGTTGCTGCTGCTGCTACTGCTTTTCTCTCTATCTCTTGGCGCGCGTTGAGAACGCATTCGAGAGGTGGAGAAAGCACGATTAAGGTAACAATGAAAATTATAATCACCAAAGTTTTCCATTCAAAGTCGCATAAGTACTCTCTTTGATACATCTTAGTGAAGAGACGAGAAAGAGAGAGTAGAGACATAACGCTTGAATTACGAGTGTTTAGGGAGACATAAAGCACGTAAGCGCGTGTGACGCAACTTATTTCGTATGACCAGTGCGTATACGCTCGCTACGTATTACACACCTACCGTAGGGAATATAATCTCTCTCTCTCTCTCTCGACTTCGTGTGTGCACATCATACTACACGCGTGACGACAGCGCGAGTGGGGGGGGGGGGGGATATTTTTAGACGGAACCGCGGTGCGCAGGGATGATATCGAGGAAAGACGAGCGCGCGAGCGCTTCGGAATGTCGAAGAGAACGTCGCCGATCGAACAACCAGTTGCTTCCGGGGAAATTCATTCACAAAAGAGAGAGAGAGAGAGCAAGAGAGGCAGGCTGCTGCGTGATCGATCGATACGCTCAGCGAAATTGATTACATCGCTGTAGTAGTTACACTTTGAAGGTTCCACGCGCACACATGTATACACAAAACCGTAGCAACGCGCGCATACACATACGATAGCTCTATTCGAGCTGAATGTCAAGTCTTGTCCTCGAGAGAGTGCGAAATAACGCGATTAAGATTGATTATGTAACGCGGGAAGAGAGAGAAAGAGAGAGGCGTCAGTAGAAGTAGGCGGATACGGTCAGACGGGCGAATAACCACACGCGCGCATGCCGGTCGTAAAACTTAATCGAATCCTAATATATCTACTTTCCCTCAACTTTTATCCCGGCCCTCTATATGCGCACGCACAACTTTTGCATTTTTCATTCGACGATTCCCTCGCACCTTCTATCATTCCTTTCCCCAGCACTATATGTATGTGTACAAAAAAACATCAATATATCGTGCAGAGCTAAGAATAAAAAAAAAAAAGAAACGAACAACAAGCCACTAAATCCCTTCTTCCTATAGTAGGATAGAAAGAAAGAATAATACGTTCTCGATGGTCGATGTGCACCCTCCCCCCATCCTCACCTGGGATGAACCCTTTCTTGTAGCCGGGCGGTAGAAAGGCCGCCGGCGGCGTAATCGGCGGCGCGGCGTCCCAGCTAGGCACAACGTCCGGCTGGGGTTGCTGCTGCTGTTGATGCTGATGACAAGTGTATCCAGGCAGCTCGAGGACGCGCTGCTGTTTCTCGCAGCGACGCCGGCGCCGGCCAGCCGGCCCAAACGTCTTCACCGCCGTCATGAAGCCCACACCGCTCATGCCGATGATATGCTACGTCAACGGGAATTCGAGAGCTTCGTCTTTCCTCTTCTCAGGTTTTGTTTGCACTGACGAGAGACCCGGCGCGCTCAAGTGTATGTGTGGCTGAGTTGGTAGAATCAATTCCTTTATCTCTCTCTTTCGCACTCGTCCCCTTTTTTTTTAGCTGCTCTCGTGCCTCCGGGCGCCGGAAATGAGGGATCCGTGTAAAGCTGAAGGATAGTAAGAGGACCCGCCTCTATATATCCAGAAGAAAAGAGAGACAGAGAGAGTGAGAGAGAAAAGCCGCCGAAAAAGAATCCTCCGGCCAGCCGGAGCTCTCAACGGCTCTTCTTCCCTCCTGCGGCCCTCCAGGGGCGCGTGCGCGTGCGTGCGTGCGTGCTTTGTACACGACGACGCTCGATCGCGCTGTCGCTGGTGCCGGCACACAACTGTGCGCGCCGGCCGGGCTCGCCGACGGATATAGGAGAGGAGGGAACGAGTGAGAGAGAGAGTTTGCTGCTGCTAACGGCGGGGGGTGCGCGCGCAGGCCACTGAGTCCTCCGCTCAACTCGAGAGCGTCCCTCGCACTGGAGCCTCTTGTGTGTGTGTGCTATACGCACGGATCGACCGAGCCGTCGCCGTCGTCGTATAGTCGTAGACTCGGTTTCTTTCCAAGGGTGAGGTAGAGGAGGTGGAGGGTGTGCACGCGAGGGATTTCGAATGCGCGTGCGCTACGCGAGGGAAAGAGAGAGAGTAGAAGCGTACCCTGAGGGAACGAGCGTGGGTGAGCGAGCGAGCGCGCGATTTCTTATAACGTGCCGCGGCTAGGGTTATTTGGTTATGGAGAGAGAGCGAGAGAGAGAAAAAAAAAGGGAGGAGAGTGTTCTATATGTATAAAAGGTAGAATTAAAAGGGTGAAGAGGGAGCTGGTGATCGGGAGATAAGAGAGCGAGAAATCAGAGATTAAACGGGCGTGAGAGCGGGACGTTGACGCGTGAGGGAGCGACCAGGCGCGAGAAGGGTGGGTGTATACGAGGAGACATGAGAGTCTTTTTTTCTTGGGTAGAAGGATGGAGAGAGAGAGAGAGAGAGCGGTAATGGTGAGAGAAGGATTCTCGATACAAGGTCAATCTATCGAAAAATTTCACTCTGAAGATACAAGTAAAAGAGTGTTTTATAGGCTTGGATGTTCATTTATTTTAGCCGGATATTCTTAACGGCGAACTTTGGGCGTAAAAAGATTAGATGAATGCGAATGAAGAATATAAACGGCAACGGTGTAACAGCGAGAGCGGTAGTACATCACGGGAAAAATAAAAACTGGATTTTCGCGGAGAAAAAAAGACAAAATGTAGAGACTAAGAGAGAGAGAGAGAGAGAGAGAGAGAGATGCGAGTTGTGGTTAGAAAAAAGGGGGGCGGATGAAAAATAAAAATCAGTGCTCGCGAAGAATGAAAGAGACGGATTAAGCGAATAAAAATACGGGTCTAACGGCGTACGCCGGTAAGAGTATACGAAGAACAAATGCGCAAAAATACGCGAGGATGAAGAGGCACAAAAACACGTACATACAAAAAGACGCGCGCGAGATAAGAAAGTCGGGAAAGCCCGAAGAAAGACATAGCGGGACTATGAAGGCGAGGCGAGAGTACGAAATAAGGGTACCGAGTGTGAGGGCGCGGTTTGTTGTGTGTGGGTAAAAGCTCTGATGAGGTTTTTCGCTGACGGTACGACGTTAACACTGGGGTTCGAGTAGTAAATGGATTTGTTTTTTTCATTGTCTTTCGAATATTTTCGGCAAACGCCAGCGTCTTCGAATCTTTATGAAAATTACAGGAGGGAAAAGGTTAAGTTTATAGCGGCGGTTGTCTTTTTTTTGCTATGCGTATGAGAAAAAAGAGGAGGATCTTCGTTGGAAAAAGTTTTAACGGTTTCTTTTTGGAGGATTCGTTTTTTGCTCCGTGCAAAATGAAAGCGTGTGGGTTTGAATATTGGATGTATACGAGGAGAGGTGAATTTTGCGGATATGTTTAGTTGGTAATTAGAAAAAGTTTGGAAAGGAATGGAAAAACAATGAACCGTTGATTACGTTTATTGTTTCGCGCTGTATTCGATCAATTGGAAAATTCAATATGTCGGCTGTACATGACTTCTCATTTTTACGATCCCAAGGTGCGCCGCGTTTTTATAGGAAGGACGGTGAGGGAGAGAGGGGGGGGGATACGCACGTACACGTTCATTCAATTTGCTCTGTGCATGGCGCATTGGAAGTAGCTTGTTTGAAAAGTTTTATATATAACCATTGTAGATAATATTTCATTTCAGAAATGAAAAACAAACACTATACCACATACCCTCGACCTCGATCCTCATCATCGAACTATATACGAAATTAATTCTATCTACCGCAATTAATAGCTTTCTATACTTGTTCTATTGAAAACTTTCGAAGCACCCCACGATTCTAGACTACTACTACTACTACTACTAACCAATCGCAACCCGACCGCAAGTCATTCACCGTCGCGACAGTTTGAAACGCTATGCCACCGCGGTGGGAGTCGTGAACGGGAAACCAGAATCCGCCGTGAGGGGACGATGCCCGAAAGGCTAACGCCCTTTTCGAGGCGCGTGCTTTTTTAGCTCACGCTTGGTGTGCGAAAAGTTTCGCTCGTGTCTCGCACGTACGTGCCCTAATCAATTCGGCGGGAATGCCGAGGTAGGATCGCGCGGGACGAATGGGCTGGAATATTGTTTCGTTGATACAGGGAATAAGATTTGGAAAAGAATAACGTGAGGCAAGGGTGGCTGGTTTGAAAAGATAAGGGAGATTTTGTTTGAGAAAAAAGAAATAAGAAGAACGAATTTTACACGTTATACACTATAATAATCATTTTATGAGAGTTTTATCGAGGTGTAATTACTTGATGGTTCATCACGATAACGCTGTGGTGTATACGCGATAATATTCGTGTCACGTAGGGCTGCATTAGACAAGTTTGTTTCGTTACACACAGCGTCCGAGGGATAAAATCTGATAAACTTTTGTATTTATTGGCTGCCCGGAGAGATAAAACACCGTCGGCAACTTTCCCAATAAATTTTTCGTCCAGAGCACGCGCCGCACGCGCGTCGCAAAAGCATCATTCAATTTCCGTTAAAAGTAGGTAGGGACGTCTTCATCCACGTGGCGATAACAATCGGTTCTAATCGCGTGCAACTTTTCTCGTAAACCAATAGATCGAGAACGAAGACGAAAACAAACGCATTAAATCTACTTGAGAATCATGTATATAGAATCCTCGAAGCGCACGCTTACGTATGTCTGACCATATCCGATCTTCTCTACTTCCATATTCATGGATTCGCGAAGCCTCGCTTCTCTCTCCAACTCGCAAATTGCCCAAACGTTTAGCGGTCGGTAATTTATTCATAAACCAAACGAGCGCTTGAGCCGTTCTTCAACCTTCCTACAGCTTTCACACACACACACACACATATGCGTACTTTGCATAGCGCACACATTTGATCTCCGTGTTGGCAAATCGTGTGTGTATTTTTACGAGCCGCGAAATTCCTTTATAAGGGAGAAAAACGAGTGAGAATGGGGAGAAGAAAGTTCGACGCAGCAGTCGCAGCTCCATGTATCCGATATCGCCACCAAAGTTCCGCTTCCTCGTGAGAAAGCTCCCCGGATTTACGAGGTGCACGCGCGAGGAAAGTTTCTACTTGCGGATCGACAAGTTATTTATATGGAAGTCGCGAGCGCGATAACTGCAGTGAAGCTGCGAGGACAGAAATATAGTGGTGATAGTAGTGGAGCAGACACGTGGCACTTCTAGCATGTGCGCATAATTAGACGATCGGGAATTCAAAGTCATCAATATATGTATAGTTTGTAACAGTCGAGAGCGTTGAAAAACTAATTTTGAGGCGGGGAATGTAGCTAGTAAAAAGTTCATCTTTTGCGTTTGATTGTGGCAGACCTTGCAAGTTTTGTTCGATGATATGCGGAGAAAGATTTTTAAGATTGATTTCAACTTGAGGGAAACAAATCTTCGGAACGGGAATAATCAGACAGTGTGTGCGTGCAAGGAATACAAATCAGACGCGGTATATATGCGATTGCTTTTCACAATACATCGATGAGGTTTAAACTTTCTTAAAACTTTTATATATCTCATTTTGTAAATATTTCAATATTCAGGGAAATTCTTCAATTCAATTCGAATGTGGTGACATGACCAGTAAGGAAGTTGATACGCACATTCAAATTCTATGAATGTTTCACGTTTGACATGAAATTATGATTAATTTTGGTGGTCATATATGGCTTTCTATTCAACAATATTTCAGATTGTTGTAAATTGCTTACATTAACACTTCAATGCATTTTTATTTTTAAAAAAACTGCTACGTTAATTCAACAGATTTTAAATCGCAACATATTCAATTCGTCGTCAGAATACATTGAATGAATTCATATATCTACTTACTCAAATAGCGTGATATACTAAGAATAATACCGTATCTTATCTTTGCTCACCTGAAACAGAAAAGAAAAGACCATCATTAGTAATTTTATTACTGAAATATCATTCGTTAAAATTTTCACAAAATTTAAAATTTAAAATATCTTCTTTAAAGCAAAATGAAAGAGTGACGTGAATCCGTAAAAGATTCCCACGCAGTACGAGAACTTCATTTCCGATACACATCCGGAAATTCCCAGCCGGCTCTCTTTAATTTTAATATATGCACACACCGACTCTACAAACCAACGAACGAGAGCGAGAAAGAGAGAGAGAGAGAAGCACAGCAGAGGGACACACGACATGTCGAGAAAACCGATCCTGCGGCTTTAGAATCTGTCGAAGCAAGCCCCCGAGATTACAGGCGATTTAACTCTAGGATCCCTTCCCTTCCTCTCTCTCTCTCTCTCTCTTTCTCTCCACCACCCACACTCGTATATAGCTTCTCCTCCAGCTCTTCTCTTTTTTCTCTTTCTTCCCGGTGGACCACGTGCGCGCGTTTGCGCGAGATATCTTTCGCGGTCTGTCGGCAAGTGCGATTCGATAATCGCACTTGCGTCGATGTTCCGCTTAATTTTAACGGATCGGCCACTTTTAATGGCCATTCGGTCTCAGCTTTCCATTCGATTTCAACTCGACTCTATATAGTATTCTCTTCCTGAAGAGGGGCAACCGCGCGTGTGAGAGGTTGGATCGATCCGCGAGAGGAATTTACATATGAGCGAATGGATCGGTGTGTTAGAGTACGTTGTTTGATGAGGTTGGGCGAGAGAGGACGTTTCTTGCGATTCCGAGTGCTTTGAAGAACCGTAACGCGTGAATGGGAAGAGAACTGATGTGGTGGGTCGGAGAATTGGATTGACGCTGCGGCGAATTGATCAAAGTCTCGTTTTTTCCGAAATGCAGGTTTGAATTTTTAATTTGATAAATTGAAAGAGCTTTGCGGTGGCCCGTTTTTTTCTTTCGTTGAAAATGAAATTGGTTTTAATAATGAAGATATATATTTAATATTTTATTTTTCGTAATTTTTCTCATCTTCCTCGGGGAAAATTGTATTCTTTACTAAACAAGCTAGATAGATTAATTTATGTATAAAGGTGAATTTAATTTTCAAAAGAGTTGTATGAAAATTGAATGAGTTATTTTTTTATCCATTATTTTTTAATATTAGATATTTTCGTGACAATGGCTCGACCTCTATTTACATAAATTATTCAAATTATTACTTTTATTATTCATATTTTATTGTGAAATATAATGGATATCACCCAGACAAGACTGACCTTTTGTTTCATCTAGTTGCAGATATTGCAGAAAAAGAAATTTGTATAGGAATTTCAAGGGCACGCGAGATGCATGCATGAAATTCCAAACGCATCATGGCTTTACATGTGTAGCCCCCGGTCCAATGTTCCCGACGTATTCCAGAAAGATAAAGGTAGGGGAAATTTTCCCACATAAAGGAGAAAAATTTACAAAGCTATTCAGAATGTATGCAGAAGATTTTTCAAGTAGAAAGGAGTATTTTCTCTGGATAAAAAGGACATTTTTTTCAGTAAGTGAAAAATTACGTTTTCCACAATCTCACATTTTTTATGCAAGAGTCCATAATATAATACCGTAAAAAATTACAATTTCTTATTAAAATATCCAATAAGAATTCACCGCGGGTTCTTTACCATTTTCCACATTTTAATATTTAAATTTTAGAATAACGCGTCATTCATCGTCAGAAACCAATTCATTATTTCAACTCGACGAATTACTTTTTGTCACTCGTATAAACTCCTATACGCAATACCAATGGACTTTCAAATAAGTCCCACTCGACTCCTTTCCTCGAGTATTGATTGATAGACAGACGTTTTCAGTCTCTTCTAATCTATACACGCGCGCGTGGCTACCGACGCTTGCACAGTAAATAGAATAAATATTTGCGCTGACAAATTGAAACGCATTTCCTCCACCCTCCCTCGTTCTCGATCCGTCCGCCCCTTTCAATCTATCGACTTTTCGCACAGTAATATGCGAAGAATATAACTCTCTTTCGTCCGTCGCCTTGTGTATACCATGAATAGCCCATTGGGAAATTGGCCTCTACAGTCGCGCTCGCTTTTACGACAAAATAATTTATTAGAGATGAAATTTCACGTGACAGATACTGCTTTCGGAAAATTTGCACGATTTCTGTTATTGGAGCAATGACGTTTTCAATATCCGGGTAATTAGATACTGTTTTGGAATAACTGTTGCACACGTGTAGCTAGAAATTGATAATTATAATATAGTGATTGTCATGGGCCCTTGTAACGTCGATACGTTTGCGAATTGTATTACTAAGGGTAATTTGAAACTATCAGCCATTAGGGTTGAAATTTAAAAGTACTACGTATGTACTGCGCAAGAAATACAGTTATTGAATTTATGTTTGTAATAATCATTGTAATGTATTATCACGTTATTAATTAACGAATAATATTTACGATAGTAACAAATTATTTCAGAAATTTATTTAGAAACACACAAGAACGTTAAGACCGAACTTACATAAATTGTACATGAAAATGTAAATTATTTTCTATTCAAATATCATAACCTTTATTATACTATCGCCAGAAATCCGTTGCAACATTATGCAAATGACTCGTAATCCCTTGAAATATTATCCGTACGTTCAAGGACGCGCATGAATTTAGCTCTTTATCATTCGTAATTTCCTTTTTGCTAGCGTATACCTATCAAAATCTTCCTTAAATTTCACTAAAAAAATGATAAGCAAAAGTTTGCAAATAATTTTATGGTTAATGTTTTACGAATTCAAAGAATCCGAAACTTTTAATGCATTGTTGTTAATCATAAATATTTCATTTGTCAAAATTTATTCGAAAAAGAATTTAAAACTTTCGCATACAACGAATGCCACTGTAATCAGCGCATGATAAAAATATACACAAATTAGCTTATGCAAATAAAACTTTTATCCATATATACTGACACGTAGCACGAAACAAACATGCACGATAATTCCCTTCGTTATAATATACGTGCTGCTACCCCTGTTGGTAGAATAATTATTTACTTCAAAATGAAGCCGATACAATTATGAGGGGATTCGCGGCTTGGCGATTCACCGGATGGTTTAGCTTCGAGAGAGAGAGAGAGAGAGAGAGGCTATTTCGCTCGTAATGAAATTAGCTCTTCGCCATATAGCACCGAGTGTTTGCGACGCGTGTGACCCACATATTCATTCTTGCTTATCCACGATTGGCAATTCGAATGGTCGGGCTTCCTTCAAATGTACGAGACGCTCGCTGGCGAAATTGCTCAAAGAGAAAAAGAGGGTGGGTGTGTGGATTGGAGGAAAAGAGCAAATCGAAGAAGCTCATGCGGGTGCGTTATGCAAGAACACGTGAGAGGATCGAGTGAATTTAAAGTTTAAGAGAAAAAGGGCGTTGGTATTTTTAAAATGAAAAAGTGTGGGCTAGTCAATTTTTTTCTCGGATGAAATGAAATCTTAGAGTATGTTCATGTGTAAGTTTAAGATAATTGTTATATTGATATTGAAAAATTGGAATAACCTTTTTTATATTGTTTTAAATTATATTGTATCATTATAAAAATTTCATTTTTGTGAATAGTAAAGCTGTGGCAAAAGATGTGCTAAAACGGTTACTAGCAAATCCAATAACTGTTTCCATCAATGAACAAAGAATACTTTTCGCGTAATTAAACAAGTGCGCATCGAGAGCAAAATTGCTTTTCAGAAAACATTCAATACCGTCAAAATAATAATAGTGTAAATAAAGCTCCCACGCAAGTTTTAAAAGAGTGATTTATGATATTGTGATAAAAAATACTTTGAAAATGAAAATTATTAAGAGAAACACTGGTATTATTTTTAATTTACATTGAAAATGTAAAGCATCGTTAAAGAGGAAAAATGCTTTCAGAGATAAATGTTATTGAAATTTTGTGTACCGCGCAGTACATCCTTCATTTGTGTGTCAAGGCTACATATTTTTGGAAAAGGTTTCAAAATTGATAATCAATTGTACGATACTACTCGAGATTTATCTGTTACGTACATTAAAAACTTTCACGAATATAAATCCTTTTGACCTCTCAATATATATTTGAATAAATAATTTATTTAGTATTATAATTATACTACATCACATTTGTCTCTTTCTAGAAAATTAACTCAACACGTAAGACATTAGACTCGTAACCCTATATGCCTTTTATTAGCTGACTAGAAATAATTACAATCGGGTCTCCTGATAAGCTTCAAATTTATCGACCATCATAATTTCATTACTCCGTTAACGCTCAGGCGACGAAGTCTCTAACTTTGGGATAATAAACTAAAGTTATATTACCCTATTAACATTTCATTCATGTTGAAAATGTTTTATAAATATTGTAATATCACAATTAAATTCCATCTGCAACAATATTCTCTCTTAACACATAAATAACTAACAAATATTGGATAAAGTATCAAACTTAGGAGCGGAAACCAAAAAATTACTTCCAATTTCTCACTTCACGTGTAATCTTAATCCCGCTTCATAAAGAGCAAGCGCGCTTTAGAACGCGATATAACGAAGCTCGCACGCCCGCCCACTCAACAGTTAAAAAAGAAAAAAAAGGCAAATCGTAAAGCTCGCCAGCGTGCAGCTGACAGTCCATTTATATGATACTACACCGATCCGTCAATATTTCACGACTCTACGCTGTACCACCTCATCGCGCAAAGTAACAGTGGAGACGTTGGTAACAAGTGTGGTCTCGTCGTCGTCGTCATCACAGCTCTGACGTCAGCCAATATTTGGATACACCCACCGCGAGAGGATTCCATAAACAATGTATGCGAGTCGTTTTCGATTTCCCTTCCTCGCGTGGTTTCCTTCGCGGAAATAGCTCGCCCGCTTTGTCAGTCCTTCAGTCTCTTCCTCCCCGAGTTTTACGAGCTCGATGTAGTATATGTTGTAGCTGGGAGTTTGAATGACGGCACAAGCTGAAATTTTATGCCCGAGTGAAGTCTCGCGTGTAAGCGCGGATGAATGAATGAAATTGAATTGTACGCGTAAGAGAAAGAGAGTTCAAAAGTCTCTTTCTCTCTCTCGGACGCTTGCAAATATAATGGCGCTTCACGGGTGTTCTTTATTTTTAGCGGTATTTAAATACGGTTTGCGCATTTATGAGTTTTTGAGGAGGAAGGGAGGGAGAGATGCAACAGCTTGTGGGGGCCATGCGCTTGCGCTGATGTCAGCGTTTTTAATAGTTGCCTTTGGCAGTTTAATTAAAGAACCGCGCTCGACTTTTTTGCGCCGGAAGTGGTTGTGGCAATGTTTTTTCTCGGCAAATGAAAGGATTTGGAATTTGATTGATTATACTTTTTAGTCGGGGCGCGGTTTTTTCCTGTACCTTTTGTTTTTAGTTTTTTTTTTTTCAAGAGTTCGTTTCTTTTGTTTTTTCTTTATGACGAGGATGAAATGATTTCCCAGCGGAAACAAAAGACAAAACAAACGTGGCGAGAAGGCCGATGTTGTCGTCGACTTCTCAGGTATTCTCCTCGGTATACACTTTTATAACGAACGTAATTTCATATTTCACTATTGCAAAAATGTAAAATAAAACATAACTAGAAACGTGATAAATTATCCTAAAAATCATCTTGCAGATTTTACATATAAAACTGAACAGAAATGAAACAAATTGCAACAAAACGTTACATCCTCGCATCGCAAAGTAAAAACTTCCAAACCCAATTCATCATGTTTTTGCGCAAACGCGACCTTTCGTTCGCGCCCATTAAGACGTACACGCTAATCTGCAACGAATTCAGCTATACTATACCGTTGGGCCGAACGACACCAAAAGCGTCTTTCTCTCTCTTTCTGGTAACCTTGAAACGCACCGACTGATCCGCGTATATAGAGATACGCGGGAAAAAAACTCACTAACGAAGCCGGGGGCGCATCCGGAGAAAGAGACCTCGGCAAAAAGTCAAAACAACGAAATAGATAGTCTCTCTGCCACATCGTAATCAAAATCTTCAAAGAGCTTGAGCATACGCCCGTATATATATAGAGACACAAGGCCGGGACGAAAAAAAAGAGTGGCGCACTAGCAACAATGGCTCGTCTACTATCCCCGTTCATTCCAATAATTCGTTGCCCGATATCTCTCACGTATGTATATGTACATATATATATGCGTAGGTGTACGCGTATACATATACGAATTTTCTCTAACGAACGTGCGAGAAAAGAATGAGAGAGAAAACGCAGGTCCCGTATGCCGCTGCTGCTGCTGCTCTTCGTCAAATATATGAGAAAGAAAAAAAAGGCGAGGAAAGTTGAAGGCGACGTATATATATTCCGACGGTGGTGGTGGTGGCGGCATTTTTCAAGGTCTCATGCCGCGAGCGAAAAACCCGGAAACTCCCCTCGATCGATCAAGGTCTCCGCTCCTCGCGGCGACGGTCCATCCTTTTACACACACATATATATGTATATATATTCGCTACGTGCGCGCGCGCGTGCGAGAAAGTATGAGAAGAGAAACGGCGACAATTACTCACGCGGTGGCGCCGATCTCTCCCGGTTTATCACGCCGTGGAGCCCCGAGGCGTTACTCTCAAGAGTAATTCGCCCAGGCGCAAGCTGCGATGTGAAGTTCGTCTAAAGTAATGCTATGCGAAAGGACGAGTTGGTTTGAATTGCAAAGGTTGTATCGGTATGCAGTTTTGATGATGTTCTCTGAGTTCTTTTTTTTTAGTTTAAATTGGTTTGCTGCTATTGTCTTCTTTTTTCTGTAGCTTTAGGTCGTTCAGAGGGTTATTAGGATTTGAGAGACGCGCGGCGAAGTATCGGCTTTCCAATGAACGTCGACGCGTGCTGGGCTATCGACTGAGCGCTGAATCCACGCGATTGGAGAGGAATTTTTTTCTTGCAGGACGTATAAAAAGTTTTATGAGCCATGTTGTGTTGTGTTTGACGTAAGCTGGTTTTTTTATTTTACGGTAGCTGAGAGACATTCAAAATGTAACCGTTGTTGATTAAAGCGTTTCTTTTGCAATGAAGTTTTAAGTTTTTACGGTGTTGTAACTAAAATATTGTTTGTTCAATTTATACTTGACTAGTAAATTTTTTCACGACTTATTCGAAATAAAAATGAAGAATAAAAGCTTATTTTTAAAATATTAATGGTTAAAATATTGCAAGAACAAATCCGAGGTATATTTTGTCAATTTCTTCTGATTATTTTGTCAACCTTGAACGTACCTTTTTTCCAACTTATCAATCAGAAACTGATTGCAACTTCTACCTGAGATAGACTAAGTAGCTAACTTTATTATGCGAATAGCATTTGCAGGTAAAACTTAGCGAAAGGTTTCATAAAAGTTAGGAAAATTCATTAAAGAAAAGTGGATTTGAATGCGACTAGAGGAAGAATATTTTCTTGCACTTAATGAATCATGAAGCTGAAGCGTCTTCCCATTTGACTTTCAAAGTCAGATATCTCTCAACAGTTAAGGAAACTGAATTTCAGCCAAATGATTCTGGAGTTCAACCAAATCGCCGTGAAATATTGCCGTGAATCAATGAATTCAGTTTCATTAAAGAAATTTTCTTTTCTCGCGCGAAGACGCATAAAAGTAGCCTCGATATTCTGCGGAATAAATGTAGATGTAATTACACTGTAGAGTAAGTCGATAAATATAAAACTTGTAGTAACATTTTATGCGTTGCGAAACTCTAAATGTATAACTCCTATACTGTGGATACTTCAGCTATAAGAAAGCATTTTCTGCTGTTAAATATTATCCGGAGTTTTACCACCAATATTGATTTTTATGCTAGTGAAACTTATTCCAAAAATTAAGACTTATAAGAATAAAGGTCTGCATAAATCTCGTAAAAATTACAATGATACTTTTTAATCATTTATAGAAGGTTTTCCTAATTTCTCACCCCTGGTTTTAAGGATTTAGAGCAACTACCGCACACGTCGATGCCTTCATCCAAGATTAA
Organism: Torymus tubicola; assembly: GCA_035583055.1. Lineage (NCBI taxonomy): Eukaryota > Metazoa > Arthropoda > Insecta > Hymenoptera > Torymidae > Torymus > Torymus tubicola. Next base: position 2,373,384 of record JAWWEQ010000010.1, read on the forward strand.
TATCTGCACTCAACCGATCTTTCCGTTCGAATTTACATCCTCTGAATTTCCACTTTGTAACGATCATAAAACAGGATTAAAGCGTTGTTTATGCAACTTTCTTCACCCTATCAAAACTTCGTCCTACGCGACACAACAACATTGCGGTGTTTCCTATACACCACTGCCGGCTCCATTTCGTAAATACTTTATCGCCAAGATTGTTTTAAGCCGATGTTTATCCCATCCGCTTGAAAATGTTTCTTCCTAACTGCAGGCAGAAACTTCGTTTCCCGGAAATTTTTATTGGAAAATTCTCTTTTCCCGCGCACCTCCACGTGGTCTCAATCATCGCGCAGCAACCCTCTCACCCAGCAAAAACAACCTTCCAACCGCAAGTTCATCCCCGCTGCGCTGCCCGCAATCTAATCAATTTCCAATCAAGAGCTCTGCAAGGAACTTATACTCCTCCAGTTTGCTCGTCGTCCTCTCTCTCTCTCTCTCTCTCTCTCTTTTTGCGTGTACACGACGCGAACTTCTTTTCCCGCGGCAACGGGTGAACAAATACCGCAACTGACAGAGAAAGAGAGAGAGAGAGAGAGAGATAACTATGGAGGGCCGGTCAAAGGGAATCGCGAGAGTAAGACGAGAGCAGCTCTCTCTCTCTCTCTTTCGGATATCGAGACCTTGACCTTGTCATACAGCGAATGTGTATCATCGCGTGTGTGCATCCGTTGCTGCTGCTGCCGCATCGATTTCGTCGGATGCGCGCTGTACGCCGAAAAGCGCGAGCCCGCGGACAAAGGAAGAGAAAAAAGGAGAGAGAGGTCGATGCTGTCGATGTATCTGTGTATATATGTGTGTGTGTATGTGTAATAGTCTGTCAGCAGAAATCATCGTCGTCTCTCGGTGAGGCGAGAAAATTTTGATTTGATTATAAAGCTGGTACGAGGTTTGAAGAATTTCTGTATAGCAGCGGCAGGTTGGACTCGATAACGTCACATATCACGAAGAGAAAACTAGAGAGAGAGAAAAAAAGGTTGGGAATATGTCGATGATGATATTCATGTAGGTCACGAGCGCTATTTTAGGGGTCTGGGGGATTTTTCAGATTGATCGCCAGCGCGTGTGATTTTTCTCTCGCATAAATATATCGACGATTGGGAATATTAAAAGGGCTTTATGTAGATATCAGTGGGGTCTCTCGTGACGGTTGACGGGATTCCGAGGGATAATACGCGCGCGCGCGTCACTTTTTTGTCCTCTTCGTTTTTCGGTAGGATGATTTAAATATATACGTTTCATCTTTTAAATTGGATAATTTTTTTTTCGAATTTTTTGCCAGTGTTTTATAACCCGTTCTCTGTCGTTTATTTTTACGATATATATATAAAGCTAAAATTTATTATTTCACATTACTAAATGAACTATCGAAAATCGATAATTTTACATGTAGAATAAATTAGATATTTGAACGATAAAATGAAGCTTATTTTTTCACTTTCTCCATTCTATTACAAAAATCAGGAACGAAATCAACGAGAACAAGCGAAAACTTCAAATCGAGTAGAACAACGTAACGTTAGCGAAGCTTCGACAGGATATGCTAAATCAATCGCATTAATCTTCGCTTCTACGATCGATCGGGCAAAACCAACATTGCACAAAACTCTGGCATTTCTCTGCGCGAAAAACCCCCTTCCTCTTATTCCTCTGCAGCTTCATCTCCATTCTCATCACAGCCATCGCCCACCGCGATATGTAAATACACGTGCACGCTAAAATAACCCGAGTAAACAGAGAGCAAGAGAGGACGACCGCAGAGTGTCGGATGCGCGCGAGGGCGCGTGCTCGGAAGAAAGTTACAGCACCGTAAAATCCCAGCGGGGGTGATTCTCTCTCTCTCTCTCTTACTTTTTCTCTTTGTCGCACGAGAGAGCATTTTTTCCTCGAAATAAAAAGTTTTTTTTACGAACTTTTCAGGAGTCGCGGTTTTTTATACGCAAAATTTCAAAATGGACGCATTAAACGGCGAGTGCAAAGGCGAAAACTTTTTTTCAACCTTTTTCTTTTTCTCGTTTGTCGTAGTGTCGAGAAATTGTACTTGGTAATGTCGGAGTATGTTCGTAAAATCGCGCGAGCATGAGAGAATGCGCGGTTAATGGCGCGCGATGCTGGTAAAGGGGGTCGGGAAATGAAATTTGTTGGAAAAAAGTTTTTACGCAGTGGTTGAGCTCGCACGCGCGTGCTGCTAGCCGGGAAAATGATCGTCTTGAATAATTTCAGGTTCCTTTTTAGTTTATTATCACCCTTTTTTTAGCCACAAGCCAATTACAATGTTACCGCCGTAAAATTGAATTTTTGGGAATAAAAAATACCTCAGTATTTCTCCTATCATTATAGTACTTATTTTATTACTTATTGAAAATATTAATCTCCCTGTACAAGTCGTCTCAGAAATCAATGTCTTAACAGCATAAAGACACATATGCATATATATATATATGCTTACACGCATCAAGCACCTCAACCTATACGGAATATATCTCCGACGACCCACTTTAAAAATCCGTTTATAAATAGAAAATTGCATTAAACCTCGCGTTGCTGTACCTCAAAAATTCTTCTCCTCTCTCTCTTTCTCCTTCCTAACTTCCGTGTGTAAACGCGCGCGTACGGGCACTACACACACCGATTCATCTTCCGTGACGTTACTGAATCCCTGCGTCAAGACCGTCCTAAAGCTCTCTCTCACTCTGCTCTGTGCACGATCGGTAAGCCCGGGCTTCATGCGAATTTCAGGAAATTACATAATTGACCAAGGATTCAGCTGCAGCCAGGCAGCCAGCCGCTACGCTCCGGAAAATCCACGGTCTCGAAAATTCAAAAGCCCGCGAGCGGTTTGCCTCTCTCTCTCTCTCTTGCTGCCTCGCTGATCCTTGAAACGAGAGAGAGAGAGAGAGAGAGGGAGGGAAGAGTAGGAGGCAGAATCTGTCTCGCGAAGCGCGTGTCAGCGGAGGCTGGGACTCGGCGATACGAGTGTGTAAATGCGAACGCGCGCGCGCGAGCTTGGTTGTAGGTCGTAATGCGCTCACGGATACTGGATTTGTATGCTTCGAGCAACAGAGAGAGAGAGAGAGAGAGAGAGAGAGAGAGAGAAAGAGAGAGAGGGGAGGAGAGGAAAGTCTGTGTATAGGTATTTGTAGTGCTTATAAGTGGGAAGTATGCGAATGCGACAATGTTAGGAAATTGATGTATTCGCGATAAAATGTAATGTGCGCAGTGGAATATGAAATCTGTAACGTTATATTTTACTAACGAACTGAAATTCATTTCGAGTTATATTTTAAGATATATAATATCGAATATAAGTTTCTCAATTTGTTTTATTCCTTTTTTTCAGTAGAAAAATGATATTTTAATTTAACGTTCTGTAAAAATCGATTTAAATTTAGATAAAAAACGTCATCAGTAACATTAAATAATTATTCACAAGTTATTAAAATTCCTCATAAATAATGTTTTCACACTTATCCATAAAACTCTACTGAAAAATTCCTTCGATCTCTCACTAAACTCCTTCGCTTCCATTTCCCAATACCACTTCGCCGTGATTTCCTCGTACACACATATACACATATACACAAAAAGATGCTAAAGGTCGTCTGCTAGATCGCTCAGGGGCTGTGCTCGGCTCTTGTGGAAGTGAAAAAAATGAAACGGAGAGAGAGAGAGAGAGAGTGAAAATGCGCGATGTGTCGCGCTCGAGGCGCATCCCGCACGTCTGCATATATCTGCATATATATACGGAGGCGCGAACGCCGCTGTGAAAGGATATACTTTCATCAGGCGTCGTTATTCAAGGCCAGAAAAATATTTTGCACGCGAGATGTCTATATATTCGAGCGCGTGCGTATGTGTAAACACGTGTGACGGTTTCACGGTAGGAGATAAAGTTATTTTTAGGTGGCGTATATACACGCACACGCAAACGCCTGTGGGGGTATACGCGATGAATCGGTGTTTTGACTTTGATTTGCGGAAGTGGGCGGAGAAACTAATTACGGGATGGTGATTTCGAGGTGTGTGGCGCAAACTAAATTGTAATGTCGTGGGTTGGTATAGTATCGGTCACGAGTATACAACCTTTATTGTGTATACGTGTGTTTTTATTCTCGGTGTTTTATGTCATGCCCGAAGATAATAATATCTATAAAACACCGCGAGGTTTATGGAGGTAAGAGTTATGTTGTACAATTAATACGGGAAATCATATTTTATATCTTGCAAAAGAAAAGGAGGATGAATAAAGAGGGGAAAAGTAAGCGAAACGAATGGTTCATCGCGACTCACGGGGGCATGAAACTTTGAATAAAAGAAATAATGCATCAGCAAGAAGAAAATGTTGACCTCGACGGCAAGGATTGTTACGCTTGATGAAATCATATAAATTTAAGTCGCAACTCGGTTCAACTTCGCGCGAGGCTTTACGGTTATGGACTTGACGTATGCTTAACAAACTTAAACAGCACGCGTAATTTCGCAAACATCTTTTGTAGCGTGTAGCAACAGCAGTTTTTTTTTTTTAAAGTTCGTAAATATTTTCGATGAAATGTGTTTGGTAACACAACAGATGTGTACGAAAACGCAGTTAAACTTTCACGCAAGCGTGCGACGTATGGATCATCGTTTAGATTCGGACCGCGCAATAAAGAGCGGCCGGTTCGAGCGCGCGAAGGGAGATATAAACGTTAACTCGGGCAATTTACATCGGTAAGTAGCGAAGCTGAAGGTATGGTCAGACTACGCGAGACGGCAGCTTCCAGCTGAAAATATTCATACATTATTAAGCGCTCTCTACCACCCTCTCACTCGCCGTAATCTCGCTGAAAACGTAATGGAGTGGAATTTCGCGAGCGGAAAGAGCTCGGGTGAGGTGTAAGTAAGTGCCCGGCGAGCGAGGAGAAGCAATTTTTGAAATCGTAATTGGAAATTCTTTCGCGGAAATTCATTAAAAGCAAAGAGAGTATGTACTTCTTGTGCGCGTACGCTCCACTGAATTAAAACTAAAATTTCCTAGTTAAAAACGTCTGCATTTAATTATATTATCACCCTCTCTCTCTCTCTGTTAATTAAAACTATAATTTTTTAAAATTTTCATCGTCCGAGAAATCATTCTTAAAACTAAAGTCATTTCTCTACAGGAAAAAGGTGAAGAAAGAAAGAGAGAAATCACGAAAAAGTAGTCCCGCGCGTCTCTCCCATCCTGCGCGCAACTACCGCTCAACCCCGCAAACTTCAAATCCACTTTAGACAAGAGCCGTAATGGCCCGAGCAATTTACGCGACACAAGGTCCATCCGCAGCTACTCATTCTTCCCAAGGCGAACGCGCAGTTTCTCTCTCTTTTTGATCTCTCTTCCTCTTTCTCTCTCTCTCTTTCTCTTTTCCAATGGTAAAATATGCATTGGCGTCGCGTGCAATTTGGTCAAGTTCATCCAATATATCGCGTATATGTCGCGTACGTCTTTTTACGCTACTATACCCCGCGCTCACCTGATAAACGATTCCATTTGAATTCAAACGGATATATCGCAACTAAGGCGATTGTGCGAGCGCGCGCGCGCGAGCGCATACCAGCGTTTTGTCTTTGAAATATTCAGAGAATAGCATGGCGCATTTACGTCTCGGAGAATAGGATGTTTACGATAAAATATGGCGATCGCGGCAGCGGCGGTGGTAGTGGTGGTGGTGGTTTCTCGTCGGACCTTGGCGGCAGCATGTGCGGAATATTTGTACGAGAGAAATTGCGAATGAAAGAGAATACATATATATACAGGGTTATGCGCAGCTGTGTTTGCGAGCAAGAGAACGTATGGATGGTAGATTTTGTTTAGTATATAGCGAGGGAAGGTTGGTCGGGGTGAAGAGGTTTGCGGATAAAGGTGCTTAGCTTGCTGTGAATTTTAGGAAAATATTTGTATGAGATGATTGTTGTATCGCTATATAGGGATTAAGCGATGGGAAGCAGATATGTTTGGATGTACCAGCTTCTCGGTTCCGTAAATACGTAGTTTAATTAATATTTTTACTGAGGGTTAATTATTTATTCTTCGAAATTAAAAGAGCGTTATGAAATAAATTTATATGTAACATCTAAATCACTCATATTAAATACTTTTGCTCAATTTAACACTTAATGAATAAAAACGTTTAGCTAAAATTAATGAAAACACTTTAAAATACTTTAAAATCTTTAAATTGAGGAGAAGGATATATATATATATATATATATAGTACTCTATTTCAAAGAGTGAAAAAGAATCCGCGTTTAGTGCTACGCGGAATTCCCTTAGACTCTTAATTTGTAAGGAATTAGCTTTGCCTTGAAAGGATCTTTTGAGAAATAAAAAGGGCTTTCCATTGACACAAAGTGCGAAATGCTTTTAATTCAAGTAAAATTAGATCGAAATAATCATGCGAATTGTTATTCGAAAATTTCCATCTCATTACGGGTATAAACTTCTTACTTATTTTTAACATTATATGCGCGACATTCTATCCTTCATTAGTCAACAACCGGTTAACCCAAGGTGCACAAAATCAAACCCCGCTACTTATATCTATATA
>JAWWEQ010000010.1:2380091-2455813 GCA_035583055.1 Torymus tubicola
TCCTAAGTAAAAAAACTCGCCAACTTTAATATCTTTTAAATACTCATAAATAAGCTAATGTAAATTTGTGAAAAAACCGAATCTATTATTCTGCCTAATAAATGGAGAATATGACCGAAAAAATCATTTCATTGATAGATAGAAATGGCCAAGAAAGTGTCTAGTTTTTAAGAATTATTGGAGAAACTAGCTCTATTTATTAGGTAAATTATGGAATCGATTTCTACCAGGGAATTGGATTATGTTAATGAAAACGTTGATGGATTAATTTAATTTGCTGCTTAGTGTGTAGAACGAGTTTCTATTGGTAATACCAAAATATTGCTGATGGTCGATGTTTCAGATTATGAATTATGTTATAAAAATGTTTATTTTAATTTGCCATTTTAGAGTACCAGAGTCAAATAAATTCGTCCAGGACTCGATTAACTTGGGATATAATTCGTATATTTAAAGTTTATCTGATCTTTGACAAATTTATTTGACTCTTATATTCTAAAATGGCAATCGGAAATAGACCTTTTTTGAGTTGTGTTAATTTTTGTAGAAACGGACGAATTATTGTGCAGTAATACAGTAATATACAGTAAATAAGCATTATGAATTTTAATTTTAGTGAAGCTCTCAATACAACATTAAAAAACTATTTTTAAATATTAAACGTAATATTACTATCTATGACAAAATTTATTTTTGACGTTTACGTGGCCCACAGATTACAGTTCTTCCTAATATTTTATTCAAAACTTTTTTTGTTATGCATAAAGTACTTTCTTGTCACAGACTATTAGACATTGACATATAAATTTTTTTCACACGCACATACACTTCACGCTAAATTGTTAAAATAGAAACTTCAGTTCCGCAAAAATCCTAATAGTAAAGAATTTCTTAAACTTGAAAAAAAACGTATATTCCAAAGTTTCACCGACCAGCTCATTAACGCAAATTACCTGGCATTTACCGTTCCGCGAAGCCCCTTTATAATTAAATTAAAATTAAAAACATACGTATATACATACTAACATACCACACGCGACTTTCGAACTCCGCCAAGTGCCCTCTTTACCTTTTCCCTCCACCTCTTCAAGCTCTCGTCGCTCTCGTGCAATTAAATTCGCCGGTGCGCTTTTCTGCGAACCACACGTGCGTCCCATTTTTTCGGCGTACACACACACACACACACACACACACATCGTATACGATGAAAAATCGTTTTCCGCGTATACGTTGCGCGCGAGCGTCGAGCGCGAGTTTATGGGTCCGAGAAAGGCTTTACTGGGTATAGGCGGGCGCCTCGCGAGCGAGTAAGAGAGTGGGTCTTTGAAAAATATTGGTTTACCGGGTAATTGCGCGGCTTTTAGCGCGATTGCGATCGCAAAAGCGAGTGTGTAAGCGAGGCAAGCGCGCGCCTTCGTTATAGGCGGGGATTTCTGCGAGGTGGAAACGATGATGGTTAAAGGCGCGAGAGGGGAATTGGGTCAAGGGTTCGAGGACTCGAGGAAGCCATTGTTCACTTTTATCTTAAATCTGTGTAGTCTGAATTATTATTTAATCGTATGTTGAAAATTATACAATAAGTAACATATTTTAACGAATCCTTGGCGTCTTATAATTGTGTCGATTAAAAGCTCAATGAAAGGTCATACCAAAGATTTTTATAGAAATAGGATTGATAAAATATTTAACGGAGTACATGTTACTTTTTTCTAGTAGGGTTTACATGATATAAAAAGCGTAGAAAAGTTTCTAATTAAATTAATATACTTTTTTATTTGTGAAAACCTGTTTCTAGCGTGATATGAAAATCAGGAAATTAAAAATTTAACAGAACTAATCAATTACGTATAAATACCACCTAGAATATAAAATTACAGCATTAGTATGTTAACCTGAATACATGCTTGATTACGATGAAATACATTCGGAGAACTTTGAATATTTGTTATTCATTTTATAGCGCGTGAATGCACCAAAAGCTCGTATTTTCAAAAATGTTTGAATTGTTGATTTCCCAGAATCAGCATAATATTATACTATTACTACGTTAAACATTCAACCAATTATGTATCTTACAAAAGTTGATATATATTTAAATTTGTTCCGTATCGGTAAGATTCTGGAGAAAATCAAAGACATTAAATGTACAGACAACATTAAAGAAAATGATGTCCTCTATAATATGTTTTCATTTCCAAGTAATACAATCAACAAATTATTATTTTAAGATCACGAACAACTTATTGCCTGCAAAACTGCATAGAAGATAACTCTTAATGATTAACAAACGATTTAGTACTAAATTAAAAACAAAAACTTTTAAAATACTTTAAAGACAAATTGGAAAAGGATAAAATATACAAAGATTAAAGATGTTTTTCTTGACGAAACTCGTTTTAAATTTTCACCAATGGCCTATTACATTTTTTAATCATCGACATTTAATCACAATACACTAAACCACCCATACCAATTCCCTTTTAGCTTTCACTACCAATCGTATAATCCAACGATGACTATTCCACCCTACGTTCTTCACATACACTATAACTCACAAATACACACACGGCCAGACAGAACCACGGAAAAAAATTACCGTGCCAATGCACATACTCTCTTTCGCGTGCCGACGTACCGCGCGTTTTCCTACCTCTTTGTGTCGCGAGCGAGTTCGCGGAACGGAGCTTGTATGTGTGTGCTGTACTGTGCTATGGCGTGCGCTGGCGGCCTATCGATTGGACGCGTTCCATTTACAAAGCTGGAAAGCCAAGGTCTCTGCGTTTACGCGCACCGTTGCTGCTGCTGTTGCCCTGTGTCCGATAATGACCGAGGTACGAGTGGTCGCAGTCTGAGTTGAATAAAGGGTATATCGGGTGGAAGGTCTCGTGGTAGTGGATGAATTTGGTTGGTATCGATTGTGGGCTGCTTTTAGGAGAGCTTTGGGTATCAAGAGGTTGTATGAATGTGGAGATTATGTGGATGGTTATGTTAGTCATATTGGTAGGTTGAAGATTGGATAATGTTTGGATATGCATATTTACTAGACCATTAGAAGAAGTAGCAGAAGAGAGTTTTGTGAAATCAAAGTAGTATATAAATTATTGCTTTTTTACACTTGTAATTTGAAGCGCTAAGGCAAGCTTTTCCTTTATTTTAGTGTCATTCAATTCAATGGTTAGGTTTGAAAGATACTTTTCGATAAAAAATGTCGCACACAAATCTGATGTAGACCATCGACTCCAGATTTGGTCATACGATGTTCTCTAAATCAATCATAATTAATTGTTAAATTATTTTTAACAAATTACATCTTACATTTAATAAAAAATATTATTGAGAATAATTTATCTTGTTGGATAAACAATATAAATGTTACAATACGCGTTTCAACGAAATGATTTATATAATTAATTATCCTGTTAATTTGCGATATTGGATAAGCAAAGCCATTGTTACAATATACAATTCTACGAAACGATAATATATATAATACTAAATTCAAATTCCAATTCTGGTGGGTGTGGCTCTTATTTTAATTCATCGTTTGCAATTAAATTAGTTACTCCACATTAATAAGAGTGATAATTGAGTAATACGTTATCTGCAGAAACTATACCTTGATTAATAAAATGATATCTTCTACACTAAGATTTATGGTGAAACTTTCAATTACAATACATTACCGAATAAACTATTAATAGACACCAAGATATTGTATATTGAATCTGCTTGCAATAAAATGTGATTTAAAAATTTACGAATTATTTTTTTAGAAGCTCAAAACATAAAAAAAACAGATATCAGGTATTTAATACGATAATATTGATTCTTAGCCGAGAGAATAATATTTGTATAATTTGGATAATATGTATTGAAAGAAAGAAGCACTAAATAAACAGTTCCGGGAACCCCGATTAATTTAAGTGCATGAGCGCTTAATTAGATTGAGTTAGTTCATAATATCTGACGAGCTGTGAATGTATTAATGAGAATAAATATAGACGAGCGTTTGTAATTGCCTTTTAATATTCTAAAGATATTGAAATCATTTGAGAAAAATTCTAAGTATTTTCTAGCGTGACGATCGAGGGAATTGATTAATATTATCATATGTGCAGATACCACGTTATCGTCGTTTTCTTTACATCCATTTAGAACGCCTCTACAACCAAGAGAGAATTCAAAGTGAATATATATGATCTTGACCTACTATAATTGAATATGTAAACAAATAAAGTGATAAAAGAAATTGAATTCTTCGTTTCTTTCTCAATAAAATTCGCTAGGATTACTTTGAAAAGAATATTTACCTTTACAAAGGGTTCTAAGAAGATTCTGGAATAAGCTGTGACCTCTACTAAAGCAATGGCCAACCGTGTAATCTAATGTAAAACATATTCTCGGAAAAAGACGCTTGATCTTTGAAGGGTAATAGCAATGTATGATAATGTACATATGCTGGGAACAGGGGAAAATTCTCCGAATGTTGTTTCCAAAGCTAAGTTGATGTCAATTTTAATTCCAGAGATAATGTTCTTGCAAAGGTTGCGTGTATAACTTCAGTCCTTTATCCTCACTCTTTTCTCTACATAATGTGTTTCTACGTTTCATGCGAATATAATCATAATGATCACAATTTTTGTTTTTATATAGAACAAAGAGACTTCATTATTATACAACGTCTTGTTTTAAAACAGTAAATTATATTTAACAAAGTAGGTCTCGAATAAAATCATCCGCAACCATGAACCAACCGTTTACCTGAAAAATTAGCAGACCGTAAAAAGTGTATTACGCAACGAGACATTGCCCAACCCGTTCCATCGACTGTCGTATCATCAATGAACCACTGAATCACTTCATTAGACTCGATACTGAGACCGCATTGTGAATTCACCAAAATAATCGAAACCGTCCCGTATACTGTAGTATGCAAATGCGAACGACGCAAAAAGAGAGACAACGACGGCTCTCTTTCTCTCTTTCAGACAACGGCCCTATTCGCCGAACTACTGCCGCGGAGTTTTCGGAACTAACCAGTTGCCACAAGATTTCTGTTTGAACAACCGGGGCGCGTCTTCTTGCAATCGAAGATAAGCTATGTCTCACAGAAAACACACACATACATAGGCACGTTAATTGAAAGATATTAATAGCCGGGTTGATCGCGTTGTCGTTTTTTGTCTTCTTCGCATTGGAAGCCATAAATAATGTATTTGGCTATGTGTCGCCAGCTTAACGTAACGCTCGACATGCAAATGGCGCCCCTCTAAAGTTCCCCGAAGTCGTGAATTTTTACGCTCCACATACTGCGTCGTCGCGCGTCGTTTTGCATTGGCGCGAGTTGTGTCTTCGTAAGCTAGCCGTCAGAATTGATAATGTCCACGCACGCGCGTACGTGGGATGCCCTTACATAAAGTGGAAAAATTTTTTCTTGTGGTTCGCCGATTGCGGTGTAAGTTGTGAGGATGTTGTGGCTTGGTTTTTCGTGGTTTTCGGTAGAAGTTGCTTCGGTTGGAAGAAATCGCGGTTGTGAATATCAATAGAGATTATGCTGAACTTATTTGAAAAATACTAGACGGGGTTTTACATACTTAAAACAAATATGACGAGATTAGCAATTTAGGTCATATTTGAATAAGACTTTCATATCTTATTATTTAATTACATCGTTGTTTTTGTTCACAATTTCAAATACATATTATGAAGTAAGGTATTGCATACAAAGGGAGTTTTCGTGAGTTTTTGCATTTATTAAGACATATCTACAATCACTTCGTAGCAGTCTGTTTTATAAGAATGTAATACCTATAAATATTTTATACTTATTCTTAAATTTATAGAACAGCTGAATCACGAGTTAAATAAAACTTGGTTAATCCATTCGATGTAATGCACTATCGAGTATCGAATGATTTCATCGCGTCTTTGATATTTTTCCTTAAAAGGTAAATCGCGTGCTGTTCTCGCATCGGTCCGCTGAGGGTTAACCTGAAACTGTCGTTTAAACTTTAAGTAAATGAAGGAAAATGATCTTCATGATTTGGTTCTCCAACCCAAAATATATTTTACAAAATACTTACACTCATCTCATGTTTACATATTCATTTCCTAATGAACAAAGAAACCAAAATTAGTACCATTAACAAGTCTTGTTGAGTGGAATTCAACGTATGTAGCGAGAAGGACAATGTTTTTTCTTATATAATAAAGCAGTATCATATGAATAACATTGAAATAGATTGAAAGAGAAATTATAACACTTATTAAAAATTAGAAAATGTAATTTCCCGTCTAGCTTTTCTTACGGCCAACAGTGTTGTTCGTTTTTAAATTACAATTTTCAAGGGGACAATATGTAAACCAGAGGGGCCTTCTATCCGTTACATGTATGGTCTGCACTCTTCTCTCTCGCGCTAATTGGAGGAAGCGCTTTCGATACGCACGCAAAAAAAGGAGAATCGCTAGCGAGCGGCAGTTGTTGAACAGAGCGATTGAGGAGCGAGGGCATGTTCGTCGGCACAACGAAGAAAATTCTTTTTTCCTTCCCGTAATCCGTAGTAGCGGCAAAAAAGGGTCAGCACGAGGAAGTTGCGAAGAGGAAAATTCCTCTAGTGATCAGCGATTGGATATAGGCCATCGATGTCGCCTTCACCGGCTTCTACCATCGCGCGAGAGAAAAATTCCGATTTCAAAGGTATGTGCGTAAGAATAAGAACTTTCAAGGCTCGAGTGACATTATATTGTTCAATTATTGTACGAGGCGGGATGTCATGCATCCTCAACCAGGTATTACAAGGTGGGATGTCGCGCATTACAAGAGGGGATGTCGTACATCCTCATCTGCTGAATAAACGCCGAGTTTTATCAGGAATCATATCCGAGGCGGAGCACGCAAGTTCTCAGCCGTGATTTTTGTTGAAAAATCAAAATAGAATAAATGTTCATTCTTTCAGAGCGCGCTTATCGGAAGTGATGTCACGTGCGTAAAAGAAAATCAATACAATTGATTTTCTGATGATTCTAGAATTAGTTATTATTCATGTAACGAAACATTGTTATTTACGAACAATTAGTTCAATAAAAATTCAGCGCAGTTATTTGGCATAAACCTTGATGAAGTTCGCAGTTTTTATTCTTTTTACTCCATCCACAACTAAGGTTTACATTGATATAATGTTTGAATAAGCGCGCCGGTAGCGTAGGTAGGAAATTAAGAGAGTATTGGTAACTAATATATTTTATTGAATCACGCAGGTTTTGACTTATTTGGAGAGAGAAAGCTTGCGATCGCGATAAAACAAGTCTATTTCCTTGAAAGTTTTCTGAGGAATTTCAATACTTCATCTTGAAGAAAACATTCTTCCTTTTTCACAGGTAGACTTTTCCAAGAAAATTGTTTATACTCCGCCCTCGTAAAGCTATTTCACATCGCATGGCAATTTCCTGTCAAACCCCTTTTATTGAAGCTCCCTTTCTGACTGTGCGCGCGATAAGGGCAAGCTCGCGTGAGTTTCCCAGGGACATACTCCTCTATTTAGCTTTAATAAGATGCAAGCGTCACTCAACGCGCGTCGTGGGGCTTTACTATTTCATCAGTATCGATCTCCTCTTACGAGAAAAGTCTTTCTGGTATAGCTTGGCCAGTTTTTATGCTGAAACGTAGCCTACGTTCTCGTCCTTCATCAATGAAATGCATGTGCTTTTGTCTGCAACGGAGAGTCAAGATTAGCCTGGATTTCCTGGCCTGGAGGAAAATAGCTGGACGTATCGATCGCGAATATGATGTTGCGCTTGATATTTTTGTGTTCGGCGAATTTTTTTACTGATACTCTTTTTATCGCTGCAGAATACTAGTTTATAGTAAAGTTTAATGATCAAACTTAAACTGAAAATATGTTTATTTGATTAATTTAACCATTATATTGTTTAGAAGCTAGAGAAAAATCCATCTTTTATCATTCCACGGTTTGTTTGACAAATAAAGACGTTATTTAAAATATTAAAAAAGTCTCTTCTTATTATCGTGTTCCAACACAAATACAGTATTTCAATTTAATGCGTTAGATAAACTGGTATAAAATTATTGTTACTTTATGTTACGACTCGTTGCTAAATTTAAATTTGCGTGATTCATACCCATCCAAGTTACACCGATTTAGTAGCTTCTAATAAACTTGATTTAGCACAAGATACCTAGACTATAAATCACTTGGCCAAAAAATATTGATTTCTATGAGACTTACTTCTGATTGGCCGAATTTAAGCTGTTGTATTGATTGCCTGGATAAAATTTATTCACGTGACTAGTGACGTATTATTGACGTATAACCTGTTACACATGCCGGTTTACTTTTCAGACACCAACTTACAATTAGAAGTTCGTCGTCACGTCTGTTGAAATACAAGGTGAAGTACTCAATATCAGGATAAATTGAAAATCTGGCGCCCTAGAGGATTACTAAAAAAATACTACTCTTCATGAATATGAAAAAGAAATTTGTTCATTGAAATTGTTTATATCACTATTATCCATCTTGTCCAGTTAATATCGAGTTGATTCAAGTATTTCATTTATCATAAAATAGGAAAAAAGTTTTGGAAGTTATGTTAAAGTAGACGAGCTCGTGTTTCAACCTACATGCACCTTTATCGTATCCCCATAACGGGACACGGTTAAAAACATACATTAGTGCTTAACTTTATCTTGCTGTACTAGGTTCACATTCCCCATGCTTTACCCTATGCTGTCCTGCTATAGCAGCATCTGTTATTCGTTTTCAGATATGTATCTAAACTTTTTCCTATGCTGTTTTTGTCCCGGTATTGGCTACTTTATCTTATTTGATTAATTTTTGAAATACAACAATTTAAAATACAGTATTTTATCTGTTAATTAATGGTTTCACTGATTTGTTGATATTCGCCATCGTAACCATATAACTTTTAAAATATTTATCAAAATTCCCGACGTACGCACAATATTTCACAACAGAAGTTGCGTTATTAAACATCGGCAAATGTTTTAGTGACAAACTAAGCGTATTTGGTCATCTTTCCATCTTTTTCGGTATCTCTTACACACACACATTCTCTCTCGTTCTCTTTCATGCGTGCGCGGCGAATTTGCGCATATATCACGGCTCCGCGTGTTTACTGGGAAAATATAAAAAGAGTCGTTCGTCATTTCGCAGAAGAACGCGCGCGCGCTTCAGTCAAAAACTCTCGTGGAAACGATGTTATTTATGCCGTCGCTCGCTTTGGCCGCAGGACGAATAAAATTTTATTTTGTGCAAAATTTCAGTCGGCTGGCGCTCACTGTTTCAATTTCTAAGAAATATAATTTGTTGAAATTGATTTCTCGTGAAACGGATAATCAAAAAGTTTAAATTTGAAATTATTCACTTTGAAAACTATATGTTACAGTAATAAAGGCAATAATAGAAACAAATTTGTTTTTCATTAGCATTAAAAAGTCATTTGGATACAAAATTAAATGGAATCTTATCATTTCGAGGAAAGCGTAATTGGATTGGAGCGCACGAAATTAGGACAAAGGTGTACAACGAAATAATTGATTCTTCTCAATTAATATGTAATTAATGATCAACATATACATGCAATCATGTTAAATTAAAACCTAACGATGTCACTTGAAGAAGCAATAATTTTAAATAGATGCTTTATAACTGTGACCCCAAAATTATTTACTTATATTTATGAAACTATATAAATTTTATTTTGATATTGGTACATTCTTGTTTTTAACTATTAAATAACGAAACTTATCACAAAGTTATTAAAAGATCTAAAATTTTTCCGATTGATATAATATCATTTTCCTCTTCATAATTTCCCAACTTATCATAATATGGAGAATTCGTTGAAAAAAAACTTTCATAACGAACAAAAGTACATTGACCTGCATCAGAGCTTAAAAAATCGCCTCTTCCTCAATCTCTCTCTCGCGCTACTTTATTCTCTAAATTTCGCACATCATTCACTCACACATACACACACGTTACAACGTCGAGGCTCGGCCTTGGACGAATTCGCGGAATGATTCCCGCAAATATATATATATATATATATATATCGCCCGAGTTATATACACATAGGCAGACTGGGAGGCGCGCTTCCGATAAGGAAGGCTCTAGCTCTCTCTCTCTCTCTCTCTCTCTCTCTCTTTCAACCTTCGTGACCCGCGGGCAAGTTCCTTTTAAAATGCTTCATGCCAGAGGAGGACATATTATACAGCTCACGTTTACTTTTTACCTGCTAGTTCTCTCGTGCCAGCGACGCTGAGTCTAGCCTTTCCGAGAGAGAGGTGTGCTCTTATACCTAAGATGAATCGTTTGTCACTTTCGATGTGATTCATGAACGATGATTGTATGATTGCAAAGATGTGCGGGATTCTCGGGAGACGGTTGTACATGTGTACTTTTTTCTTTAATTGGAATTGCGTATACTTTTTCTGGAATTTAGGAAGGGAATGTTGGCTATCGGCAAAATAAAATAATCATCAATGCTTTAGTAGAAGGTTAGATAAACACTGTCATTTACAAAATTAATTACTGTAAAATTATTAAGTCGCTTTTCAAATGATCGACCAAACAAATAACCAGAGTTGCCAGCACTACATGGCTCCAATAATTGACAGGGGAAACTGTCAACGGCAGAATTTCACGTGGCGCAATACTTGTTAACCAACTCTGGGTCACAGGCATTAACAAAGAGCGATGTGAACGAAGTGCACATTATTGTAGGGCCAGCATGCGTAAATTCTCAAACGAATTAAACGAGCCTTAGCATCGAATCCCTAAACGAACGGGCTTTAATTCATACCCATACAGAGTCGATTGTTCCCAATGTTTTAGCAATTGTTGTAACAATAGGATGGGCTCTGACGGCCTAATTGAATTCACTGAATTGTCGTGACGTTGTCAATGTGAAGGTAAAAGCGATTCGATTTTACATTTATTTTTATCATTTTGTGTATTTTGTAAGGGGAGTTGTCAACCATTGAATGTGTAAAAATTTATATTTGTCAAATATTTTTATCGCGTTGAATGTTTGCTACTGCTATTGAATATATTTTGTGGGATTCCAAAGAACGTGATCTGTTTATTATCCGATAACTTGGAACCCAGATTTTATGAATCGGTGTCATGCAGATAAACAATATTCGAACAATTCCATCTGCTATAAAAAGAAAAAAAAACAGAACTCTGATGTAAAAAGTTCTTGAAACACAATTAACAAAATGACATTCAAAGTTTTATTACTGCAGTAATAAACTTTGTGTGGCATTGTGTAAGAGTCGATTTAAACTTTAGTCTAATTATTATGAAATTTTAAGTATGATACAAACCATTATGCAGTCGTTTTTACATATTTTCAATCTTGAGTAACAAAAATTATTATGAGAATATTTCCAAAAAGAAAAGGATATTTCATTTGATTAAATAAACCTGTCTAACAAGTTCTAATCTTTTTTGTCCCGTGAAGTCACTCTTAATAATAGTAGTAATTCTTGCTATATGCCATTATAGTTTTTTTTGTTTCCTTTATTGTTTCCTGATTTTTATTTCTTAGAACAGTTCAATAATTGTAAATGCGAATTTCATAACATTGATTTGTGTTTAAATGTTCATTTGCCTTTAATGTAATAGTTCATGTTAACAAACTTTTAGTATTCAAATCATTTATTTTAAAGCACTTTTTTATACATATTTTCATACTGATCTTATTTTTGAGGCAATGAATTTAGCTTTGAAATTAACTTTTAGGTTGTCGGGATTTTTGAATATTTCATAGCAATGTTTTGAGAATTTTTTCCCTTACACGATATAATTCCTCAAAGGTCTAGTGGTAAACGTCAACCAGTACGGTGACACGTATATATGTGCCAGGCCGACTGGATTATATTTGCAAATGAATAAACAACTGCCTATTATTTGCGACAGCTTCGGTCATTACACTCGAATTCAGATTATGTTGAATCCACTACATATGTTCGTCTAACCCGATAACAAATCAATCGTTATCTCACAAAATGGTTTATGCTAACGTAGAGTCACCTTATTCGTTAAAGAAAATGAGAAACGATTCATAGGTACTGTAATGATTCGCATCCCTTATCAAGTTTGCGTCATCTTATGTACATCGCAAATCTCACTTGACGATAGAAATTTATGTTTATTATTTGTGTAAGAAACGAAGAATATTTTATGACATTGAATTGAAAATAATTATAAAGCAGAAGAAATCTTATTGAAAAATCTTTTAATTTAATAAACTTTTATTGAGTTGGGTGACGTTAATACTTTTGCCATTTTTAACAAGGATACAGTAACGATTTCCAATAACCGAAAGTGTCATCAGTTAAGTTTTTTTCAATTGGTTTTCCTAGAGTCACACTGAACTTCCTTAAAAGTAATAATTGGAAATTAATAGCACAAAACAAAAGATATTACGTATTTATAAACGTATAAATAAAAGGAAATAGTTTCATAATATTTTGTACACTGTACTGTGAAATAGAAGAAGTTTATCGATAATTTCAATGCCTGTATACTAACTTTTCTACTTAAAAATATACTTATGACATATTTCCAGAAAAACTTAGGTCATCTATTTTAGAGGATTGTTGTGTTGCAGTCTATTTCAAAAGTAAACTTTTCTATAAGGTTATAAAATATTATTTTTTTTTTTTAGATAAACCATAACATATTTTATATATAATAGAATTTATTTAAAAATTGTATGAAAAGTTAGTAAATTTAATAAAAAAAAATTGAATAGGTCCGATTGTAATGTGTTACGTTGTTGAAAATTGATAACAAAATTAATCAACTTTAGTAAATAGAATAAAAAGAAAATTTTTTTAATAAAATACTTGGTTCAGATTTGATTCAGCTTTTTTCATAAAAATAAAATATAAGTAGACCATCTAAAAATTTCATTCTTCACTTAAAAATATAATCTTATATTTGCTCTATCTTTAAAAATTTCATCCTTCAAATTTATATCCACTCGACGATTCTATGAAAAATTCCTAAGATTCCTTGCACTCTTCTACACACTTGTGCAAATCGTTCAAACTGCGCGATACGGTTTTATCTCGAGCAAGAGGAAAACCTTCGATTGTTTGCCGCTTTTAAAGAGGCTCCTGAGACGCTTGGCGCCACGCGTATTATTAGCGCGTGCACGTAGGATTTTCGCAGAAGAAAAAACGTAACAGCAGAGCTGCTGGCGCGTATACTGCGCTTTAGTTTTATTTTTATTTTCCTGGTGTCGATTGGCAATTTGTATAGGTAGGTGTACTGCAGTCATGTTTTGATGGTTTGTTGGATGCTAGTGACACATTGATTGGTGGTTTGCTGTGGCTCGTAGAATTTCCGGCGTTAATTAAAGCAGAGTTTACGTTTGTTGAATAATAATACAAGGGCACGAGAATATTGGCAAGTTTTAATCAGAGTTAGATGAAAATTTTGATTTGTTCGAGGTTCTGAGAATTCGATTTGGATTTGTGATAAGAAATGCTAGTTGCTTCTTTTCGCTCACCGACATTCTATAAAATTCAGAAAGAGTATTTTTAGATTTGTAAAAATAAAGTCATTTTATATCGAATAATTATAGAAAATAATAAAATATTAACACTTGAGGTACATTTTCTAATTTTTTTTTTATAGAGAAAAAGTCGCATATTGACAAACGATAATATTTTTCTGTAGTTCTTGATAAGCTTTCATGGTTTCATCGAAACGGTGTAGTTTTCATTGTTCTATTGTCACAAATG
Source organism: Torymus tubicola (assembly GCA_035583055.1). NCBI lineage: Eukaryota > Metazoa > Arthropoda > Insecta > Hymenoptera > Torymidae > Torymus > Torymus tubicola. Next base: position 2,393,893 of record JAWWEQ010000010.1, read on the forward strand.
AAATGAGAATCTTTTTTTTCATTCGTATTGTCTGTCTAATAACTATTGTTGTTTTCTAGTGAATTTTTGAATTATTAGAAAATTTCAAAATCCAATTTGAAATTTCCATTGAATGAAGAGATATTATAGAGTAATTGTATCAATCAATCATTATTTTCTGCTGAAAATTACTATGAACATCTTTCCACTGTGTAATAAAAGTGATTATGAACATTAACACTAATCTTCATGATTCGCCAATAATAGTCCTAATAGATGTTTAACGAAAAATGATTTATTTTTATTTGCTTTTATTGATAATAAGATGTTATTAGGTAAAAAAAGTTTTTGCTTTAATAACTCTCTAATCAACTACAGAAAGTTTACTCTCCTCGAATTCACCTCATACTTCGATCAACGAGTGCTTCATCTGCGCGAGTAAAAATAAATATACCTTTCCTCTCTGCACGAAAAAGCTATTCATCCATTTTATTTACTTCCAGATTGTGATTTTGTCTATTTTTGCGATTCCATCTGCGGTAAAATGTAAATACTAAGAAATTTCAATGTTTTACCACAGTAGATAAAACAAAATGAGAAATTTTGGTCGTGACGATTTTAGTTGCGTAATCCCTCTGATTGAGTGTGGAAAAATGAACTGGTGGGTATGTAAAATAAAGCAGCGTACTTTGTTTACCTACGCGGTGCGTTATATAAAACTGCAGTTAGCAATATTTGCCGCGATATTACAAATGCGAGGGAGAGTGCGTAATTTTTGCGCAATTTGAAAATTCTTTCCATTTAGTCGTAATGAACGAGGAAATGATTTTTTTTCGCAGAAGCAGTAATTGTGAGATAAAAATTGCTATAAATTACGTGCCGTGCAAATATTTTGGTTCCTGACGAGATCAAAATATTAATCCTGTAATAAACAATGAATTTTAAATACATTATCTATTTACATCTATCGCATTTTTTTGTTTTCCCGGTATTTTTTAAAGAGTTCAATATAGGCTTTGATGTGAAAATATCTGAAAAAATTCAAGATAAACAAAATTTAAATTCATCCAAGATTTTCCAATTATTGTATCATTGTAATTTTGATATTGGGTAAAGATCGCTGATAATATTTTTAACTACACAAACAACTACACTTTTTACATATGAGGCATGAATACTAATATTCAGGAGAATCCTATATCTTCAACATTCCAAAAACGATTACATCTCAAATACTCATATATTAAATACTAGTATTAACTCTGTACTATTTCTTAAACAGTTCTCTATAAAAAAAAAATAAGTACGAAAATATCACCAAAATCACGCACACACATCAAAATATTCAATGCACAATCCATTAAACAAAATCCGAGAATCAAGTAAGGTCGGTTGCATCGTTGCTCCTTCTCGCGTTAAAATCGTGAAACGATGTGTGTGTATGTGTATACACACACACACACGTCGCCGTTGAAGATGAGGCCGCAGAACGGCGGGATTATCGGGACGAGACGAGGCGTCCTTCCGAGAAATCTCGTCTGGACGAAAATAAAACGACGAAATCTCGCTCCACCGGTGCAGTTGCACGTCGCCCAATTACGCTGCTCTCTGTCCTCTATTTGCTCGCTCCGGCTTTTATTCCCTCGCACGCGTGCGACTATAGTATTATTCATTGGATCGGTGTTCAAGCGTATACGCGGGATGATTTTATGGTGGATTTCTGACTGTCTACATCGACGGAATTGTGTGACGCTTGGGTGAAGAGTTTTAATAGAACTTTTGACGGGTTCTGATGGAAATATAAAGCTTTTTGTAGAATGTATATAATTGTTTTTTTTTTTTTTTTTTTAATCCTTTATATTCAGTGTACATACAAAACCAAAAAAAGTACTGTACACTGTATGGCATTCATCCTCTAATAAAATATTTTCATACATAAAAGAGACAGATACGTTTATATTTTTCATTTGATAATGACGGCAGAGAAAAAATCGCGCAGAATATATCTTTTTGATTACATACAATCATAATTATCAATGACGGTTTGCGTATTAATTTATTTTTCCAACACGAACGCGTTCCTAGAAATACACTGAATTACATTACTCGCATTGTATATTCCCGCAGTACTTCTTTGCATATAAAAACATTTTTTAATTGATACATCGATCAATCACAAAGCGCTTAAGTACAAACAACGAGCATTGAAAACCTAAGTGATTCGTTCTCTAACCAATCGTGTCTTTATCTTTCCAGGTAAGCCATCAATTCAGCTTCGCTGTCCTCTCTCACACCGAGCGTAAGTAAGCAACTTTCTACACCTCATTAAAAAGAGCTCTCTCAACCGCTACTCCTCTTTTTTTTATCTATACCATTCCCCGAACCGTCAAAACATTGACACTCTGCGGCCTGTGTCCTCAGCTTGGAAAATTCCCTCCGACTTTCAATCTCTCTGCTGTCTTGTAGGAGAAAACCTGAGATGGGAGTGGCGTAAACACACGCCGCGCGAACAAATATCGAGACGATAAAACCTCTTTTCTCAATGCGAGCAAGCAAGCAAGCGAGTAAGCGAGCGAGCGAGCGAGGGAGCTAGGTACTATAGAGTGCACACCTGGACGACGCGAGTGCTTCTGAGAAACGGTCCGGGGGGCCCCCTTCGACGACTGAGAGACTTTTTAAAAGTCGAGCTGCCGCCTGCGGCTTTGCCGAGAAGAGACAAACGGGGGGGAATAATGCGTTCTCTCGTGTACCCCGGCCGCACGCTTCCGACGATCGGCTTGGCTTTTGTACATGCGCTGTCGCGTGGATCTCGAGACTTGGGTGCCTTTCCTTGAGAGGTGAGATGACGACTTGGTCCGTGTTGTAGGCGACGTGTTGTACAATGTTCAAGTCGTTTATTTGAGAAATGAAGTATGTACTTGCCTTCGGGGTGTTATCGAGCCCCGATTTTTTAAATTTTTTATTTGGAAGATTTTAGGTTGGGTATCATAATAATTATATAGGTATTAATATTGGTAATGAAAAACAAATTATCATGTGAGGTATGAATTTTATTTTCTCCAGTGATTTTGCGAAATTTTATTTTTCACTTGTTTATTTTCGAATTCTCTGCTATATTGCTTCAATTTCAGTCAATTTTGTTCTTTATTTCTAGAGCCATGTCAATAGAACCTAAATAACTTTCAATAAAATTGAATAACTTTTTTCATGCGTTCTCTGTATTTCAATTTTTTTTTTTATCCGTTGAAACAATGATACTGTGCTCACCGTGACCTACATTCTTATCTAACAGTGAAAGCAAATAAAAAAAAAACAATTTATACTAACAAACATCCACACTCTGAATTACAGTTTCGTAGACTGCTCGAACTACCTATACGTTCCAATTTAGCCACCCACGTACAGGCACTTCTTCTAATTTTAGACTTAATCGCTTACAAACTTTCTCGACAACGCATCGCAAACACACATACCTATACGCTCGTACATACACACACACATATACATATACCGCCTGCCGAATCGAACTCCGTATATACGCTGCTGCGATTGCTTTCCCAACAAAGCGAGCACGAGCAAGCGAGAGCCGGCAGGAGAGCCACGCCTCTGACGTCAAATTACTTCCCGGAATTCCGCGCGTGAGCGCAGCGCCAAATTCGGATGGCAGACTCGGAGAGTGAGTGAGTGAGAGAGAAAGAGAAAGAGAGATCGTTCACCGAGACCCAGACCTATATATATGGGTATATATCGGTGTATGTGTGTGTGTGTGAGGCTGTGTAGTTTAGGAAGTGGAGATTTAACGAGTTTTCGAATGGAGAAGATGGAAGGAGATTAGATAGGAGGATTTCTCGAGAAGTCGTTCGAACTTGTCGTCGATGTTGTATTTTGACTTGCATCGTAAATCGACTGCATGCAAGTTTGTAGTTAAACTTGCACACGCGCATGTGTGAGTATATATAGGTTTGACCTTTCACGAGGGATAGAGTACCGTTCAGATGCGGTTGAATGTACCGATAAACAAATCCGTTAAGCATTGAGCGTGTAATTGTATTGGTAACGAACTGTTCAATTATGCAAGCAGAGGACATTTGCAATTGACTTTGACCCAAGCGCAAGTCGGTTATTGAACCGGTTGTATAATCCTTGACCCCAGGATTCTATAGTTCCGTTACAATCCTCACTAGTTGTACCATGTATTTGTGCTTAATTTTAACTCTTTTTGGTCAATCGATTGCTAAAATCACATTATGATTCTTATAACAAAGAAATAAGCTTATCAGGTAGGATTATAACGATTCGTGCACTCAGAATTAACAATAGCTATGATTATGTACGTAATGCCTTGAATTATGGTCAGATTAGTATTTTCTGTTACGTATAGCTATTATAAGACCTGGAATCATCCTTTACACGGAAAATGGATATGTAATTAAATTGTAAGATTGCACAATTACGTGAAAATTAATTTTTACCACTCTTTTATCCAGATTTAAGTTATAATCAGTAATTTTCTACTAACTTACGAAATATTAATATTACAGAATGGTTTATAAATTACTTTGAGCTCTAAATTGAAGCTTTTGATCCAAATGTTATCGATGAACAGTTATTTGTCACATATTCAGTTTCAATGCACCTCCGTTTTAATTATGCATGCATCGACCAACCTATAATCAAGTTCATTCGCGATAAGTATGCAACATTTGATCATTAACCACAAATGGATTCTCTATAATGAGTTCAGTTCAATTAGGCCAATGAATGTTTGACAAGATCTAAATTCACAACAGCAATCGAACGTTTGATCTTCTGATTATGTCCCGTAAACAAACCGTTACATCCGCTGCAATACGCATACGTCCTTCATTCAATCAAAGCTCGCAACACTCAACTGCATAAATAAAAAAATTAAACCACACGTCAGTTCATAATCTACAGTCAAACTCTTGTACCCCCTTCCTCCTTATGGCATTGCAAAGAGTGCAAATAGCATGACTCGAGATGCGAGATAAATTTCAGTCTCTCCACACGAGATAGCACGCGCGCTTATTTGCATATGTCAGGGATGATGAATGGCGCGCAAGAATCAGTTCGTTTCTCGTGCGAGGAATGTGTTTTTTTTTCTTTTTATCGATGTAACGATCGAAGACTATCGAACTGCGGTTGATGTACTGCTGCTCTAAGAAGCAGTAAGTTGTGGTTACACTAGTGATCTCGGAAATCTGTTTCATATTTTGGCGTGTAATGCGTGTTATTCTGTTTTACGAAATGGTATACCGAGAACTGATGGGAATAACAAGAGTCATCGCACTAATGTGCCGATAATCAAGCAGTGCGTAAAGTTTGATTGAGCTCAGCATTGTTTTTTTTCCTGTGTTCGATTTCTGGAAGGTTACGAAACACTTCCGAAAATGCTTCGTATTCCTGAAAATGACATCATATGATTCGTTACGCATATATACACTTCAAAATAATAATGGACTTTATCATGGGATATTAAAAATGATTGCATTGTTTGTTTGTAAACATTTCAAAAATTTCTAATAACAGTTTAAAAAGAGTTTTAATAACACGTATCAATAATTTAACGATACGTTGAATTTAATTACAAGTTAAATCTTTTATCTTTCTATTTTAAATGGCACTTTTCACTTTTCTTTGCCTTTTTAACAGTTCATCGTATTTTTCCATAAATCTTCGTAATGACCAGTAGTATACTTTCTCGCTCATAATTTTCCCATCAGGAACGTCACTCCCCGGAATTCATTTCACAACACGCGCAGTTTGACCATATACGTATCCTCTCGACGGGCCGTCCAATGTCGCACGCGCGTAATGATTTACGCTCTACACGCGTCTGACTGACGGCATTATTATCAGCAGCCCCCACGACTCGAGGAGGATCGGGGCGATATTCCGGGAAATTTATTTTCCCACTGCTGGCTAAAATCGAACGTTGCCATAGCAATACCGATTTTATAAATTGAAATTGAATAAAGAGCGGTTGCGTAAAGCCAGGCGGACGACATGAAAGAGAGAGAGAGAGAGCGCGAGAGAGAGAGAGTAAGAGAGACAGAGAGGGGAGTAAAGCGAAATGTTTCAGGCAAATTGAGTCAAAGGGAGTGGAAAGTGTAACTTTCAAGAGCACTTTGGATCCTCCTATAGGTAAATGAAACAATGTCTAGTAGTGGAATGAAACCTTTTGACGAAACAAGTAGAAACTGGCAGGGAAAAAATTTTAAAAAATGTTTTTTTTTGTAATTCAACCGTATATACTATAAATAAAAATATTTCCCATATTACATAGCGATTCTTCGTATTCTACATAATAATTTTTGCCAATGTACTGGTAAAAATTGTTGTGTAACGTGGGAAAAATTTTGGTTTGTAGTACATATTTAATCACATAACATTTATTTTATCTTTCGAAATTAATAAATTTCTGGAGAAATATATATTATGAATCTAAAATTTCTTTTCATATCTTAAAATTCAATCTTATTATAAGATCAATAACTTTTTCGCTAGGCTAGCTAAGTTTCGAGAACGTCGCGGTGTTCGTCGAAGCGAGTTATCCAACTTATAATTTCATTCAACTATAGTATGTGTTGCTCTCTCAGTTAATGTGCTTTTCACCGAAAATACGATTCAGCAAAGAACAGCGTCACATGTCCGTGGCATCTACCTGGAAAAATCGACCCTTTTCGAATCGCGGTAAGCCGATTTTCGCAAGTGTCAAGTTCTTCGAAAGTCTCTAATCCGATTTTTGACAACGATGGAATTCTGTGTTGAAGCTGAGGTGTGAAAGCTGACTTCTTAGCTAAATTTAAACGTGCTATGTCATGCATAGTCTGATGCTGAATGATTGCATCCAACAGAAAATCAGTTCAATCATTAATTTTTACGAGCATCTAAAAGATACTAATAATGTTGCTAAAAAAATTCTGATAGTAGTTTATTATACTTACGAAGCACAGGATAGTGATTTTTTTAATATAAATTAAAAATAACCAAATAATTAAATGATACCCGCGACTTTATTTCTTACCTGTCCTTTATATGATAGAAAAATCATCTTTCACTAAAGCTTAGTAACCGTAACAATTAATTCCATACACCATATCGGCATTTTCTCACCAAATTCTCTTTATCCGTCCTTCCTTCATCTCTCGCTTCTTTTCACCTGAAAATTCACTTTTCCACACTACCCTTCCTAGGAAATCAATTTGCGTCAAAGGTACATTTCAATGAGTTCACTGTAATCACCACGTCAGAGGCAAAGCCCCGCATGTCACTGAGTACATATATATATATATACATCAAATATGCTTGCACATTCTCCTGTCGCGCGATCAACTGGATTCCAGTAATTTGGCGTCGGCAAAGCGGCTTTGGTAACTAATTGATCGAAATCCTCTGGGAAAGATCAAAGCATGCGATTCTGAATCGAAATTAAAAGAAACTAGGATAGAGGGTTGGGGGGGGGGTAGAAAGGTTCTGGATGAAGTGAGATTTTCAGTGGATTACTTTCTAGAATCTTTGAAAAGGCTCTATTTTCAAAAATATTTTAGCCATCATTGTTATAATTTTTTTTTCTAATTTACTAATATATTTGCTTAATTTAATCTAATTACGATATCTGTTAAAATTAAATTTACATAATACAACGCCTAGAGACATCGTCCAACTCATTTCAAATTCCATTTCGACGAACCCTAAATAGTCTCAACCTCAATTCGCATTCCAACAGGAAATATCCACGTTTAATGAAATTAACCTTTCGCAGAATCCGACCTATGTTAATGCAGCCAGCGCATTTCCCGCTGTACGCCCGCACAAAGGCAATTCGTGCGAAGCATAACCACACCGCTGCTATATACGCGACAACGTCGAGTTTTGAAATTACTGTAATTTAAGTCTGAGTTACTTTGCCCGTAGGAGCACTAGGAGTTCAGGACTCAATTATTCAGCTATATGTTTGAATTAAACGGATTAAAAATGTGCTCGACTAAAATGACATCCGTCTTCCTCCGGGAATATTCCACGCGTGCACATAACCTCGTTATATATACGATGAAAAAGTGCGCGAAAATTAATCGGACCGTCCGCGGTCTAATGGCCTCTGGGAAATGTTTATCTCTTTCCGGTTATACAATCAGTTTGTGTTATACCGCGAAGGACATTAAGACGTATAAAGCCGTCATTTTTCTCGTCGTTGTCGGTGAGTCGAAAATTGTTTTGATGATGGGTGAATTTTCAGATTGTTGTGTAGAGATAATCGTATGCGGCAATTTGATGGTACTACGAGGTAAGTGAACTCGTATAATACAATGTTGTCTTTATCAACGGTATCTCATCCTGTCTTCAGGAAACAGGCACAATTGCATGTAAAAATTTACCGGACCGGTATTATTACTTTTCTCTGCCTTTATATGACTTGAAATACATAAGATTTGTTAATTTATTTTGTCGTAATTCTTGTTGAAACAATGATAATAATCACACATCGCATCAAACTGTTGATTATTCAAATTCCTTTTCAGCCAACACTGAACGGAACAAATTCTCAGCTGACTCCCACACTTCCTTAACTCTGCCAAACTCCAACGAAATTCTCCGAACCTCATTCACCGCTGTTCATTCATCCATTTTTAACGATAAGCATAAAATAACCATTGCACTCGGCCATTCCACAAATATATCTCACGATCTCAGCAAAAACTGCCATTGGCAAGCCTATCCTTAGAATTCATAATGATCTCGCGAATTCGGATGACTAAATTCCCTCTGGGACAAGGCTTGACTTTTACTCAGGCGCTATTCGGTTTCGCGGAAGGACGCGAATCGATGGTAAATGGGTTGGAGGATTTATCGTACGCGTGTGTGTGTACCTTAAGTCGACGCAGTTTTTATTCGATATATATAAGCAGCGAAGCGTAATCCATTCGAGCTCTTCCGCAAAGTGATTTTCATCTAATGAATTTCGCGAAACGACGTGTCGCCTCGAACGCGCGCCATGCGGAAATTCGCGGGATATGATGTGTCGGGGAGTAAGTGGACGTTGCGCTGGTGTAATCTTGTGTGCAATTGAAATGTCGTGGAAGAAGATCCGAGCTAATGGTCGAGTATTCAATGGATCTAGGAAATAACATCACGTTGCGCTGTTCAAATTTTTTCGAAAGAAAACATTTCATTTAATTTATTCAGAAGTAATATTTCATGTTTTATATTGACAATTTATAAAACTTATTTTATTCTGGCTAGTTTTGGACCCTTTGACAGACAATGATTCCAATTACGAACCAATTTTAGTGTATAAATTGCATTTAACTTTGTATTTGAATTATCAACAGTTCAACAAAAAAATGAAGTTACAACGAATTCTTGATTTTTCTATTAGAAAAAAATGCCCCTCCTTATGAATAATTAATTAAAACCAATATAAAAACACATCAAACTGCACCGACTAGAAACTTAATTCAGGAATCTAAAATCATTTCTCTACCAGCCTAAAAACTCCTACCTATCCCTTTCCAACCTAATCCCTCAAATGGATAAAAAACGACCATCAACTCATCGCGATCTCCTCGTTTTTTCAGTAGACATCCACTTCTCTCTCTCTTTCTCTTTCTTTCTTCTACCCTTCCTCTTTCGGGACTCGACTCCGTCAGCGCCGCTCCTGTTTAGCATGAAAATAAGACAAAAGGGCGGTGACTCGGAAATCTGCATGAAAGAAAGAGAGAGAGAGAGTTCAGTTCCAGGGAATGACGAGAGGCGAGAATATTGTGGAATGCGCGCGTCTGTTTGTGTGGGTGTGCACGAAGCGAAATTACCCGCTGCTTCGTGGGTATTTCGATATCACCAGGAGTAGCTTTTGATATATTGTAATCTGAGGTGGGTCGTATTCTGTATTATCAGAAAATTCAATGCGAATTCTCGATCAGCTTAAATATTGAATTCTAAACTCTTCTACACGTTTCACTATTCTATTTATTTTTTATGAAGAAATAAACCTGAAAAATACTAATAAATATTATAAATAAAATTTCATTTTAATATAAGAACTCGTATAGCAAGCATATTAATGCACCGTTTATTTATAATTTCGCTCCGAAATCCATACATTTCCACTAATGTTGTTCCAATTACCACCACAAGTGGTTTACCGGAGTTTAAAAATAATACAAAATTGCTTTCATAATTATATCATCTAATCTTCCACCCGACTGCGGTCGATTAATTTTTAAAAGAACAAGTGCTCATCGCGCTTCATTCACGTTCCACATTTTAATTCGAATTGAATTTTAAAACCCGTCGTCATGATATACTGTCTGAAATTCGTTATAAAAATGTATCTTCAAGGTAGTTTTTTCATAAATCAAAAGCACAGGCGTTCTCCGAATTAATATACATTTTGAAGTCATCGTAAATATTCAGGCACATATATATATATATATATACACGTAGAAATTTTGGGGTAGGTCGTCGCGCCCAATGAAAAAGATAAAAATTTCATATACCTCGACCCAACACTTCACTTCACGAAAAAATAAAATTTTAATCTCGCGCACATTTCTTCATCAATCATAAATAAAAATTGAAGAAAAAAAAAAGAAAGTTACTCTACATGCTTCAGAAACTCATTCGAGCGCATAATATAGAACCTGTCGAAAAAAAAAATACTTCATACTGGATCACCATTCCATGCTTTTCTTTTCTCTCTATTTTTTTTCTTCATCTCTTTTAGTTTTGCACAACAAAAAACTGCCATATACGAGGTTGCACGGGCAAAAGGAAGAATATAAATTTCGCTTAATAACACGCACTTAAAGTCAGCGGCGTGTATAGCCCACACGGCTTCCCGGAACACGAAAAGAAAAATCATAAATTCAAGCCTATCAGTCTTCAATTTTCGACGCGACTTTATCTTCCCTGGCATCTTGACGCGCGCTCGTACATTATCATTTCGTGTCTTGGTATACAAAAAGAGTCTCTCTCTCTCTCTCTCTCTCTCTCTCCTTCGTTGTCGGCCTCGCCCCTACCTTTAATCGGCTCTGTTCCATCGCGCGGCAATTACACGCGGAAGGAGGCGCTCAAAATATATGTACAGTCTCTGTGAAAAGTTAGATGTGCATGTACTATTTTTTATTTTTTGACTTTTTTAATGCTGTACAGACAAACCTTCACTTATTGATAAGTAAATTCTTGGTTTTCTAGATTCCCTTATAGGTATTTTTATTAGAGATATTATGTTTTGTAAATTGTACAAGGTTTTGTTAGGATAAACAATAAGTTGTTTCTCTTAAAGGTAGCGTAAATTACATTACATCAATCCATCGTTTGTACCCCAAAAAAAAACGAAAAAGAAAAAACAACGATCGACTGAAATTCCAGTTCGAAACAGCCATTTACAAACAGAGCCTCCGGCCATCTCCCGAACGTTTAAAAAAAAAAGGAAACTTTACACCTTAAAACATCGTCAATTAATCAACAAGACATACAACGTTCCGCGTGGACTGTACCACCTGCACGTGTAGCCTCGTAATATTTGGCTCTCGGCGAATAGAGAGATGTTATCCATTCTCTCTCTCTCTCTTTCTCTCTCTCTCTCTCCTTCTCCCGTAGCGACCACTTTTTCCCGAAGCCGCGCATAAATTAATGCGGCAAGCGGTTCACGGTAGCCGAGCGATAAAGTTTTTTTTCACTCGAGCGGGGAAAAGGGGGAGGGTTTGGTTAGCGGAATTCTCGCGGCTCGTTTCCGATAGACACGATGAACAAGCTATACGGTTGCGCAGGAACTATGCTGTATATATACAGAGAGAGAGAGAGAGACTTCGCTTTTTTAATTTGCTCTCACGCAGCGAAGAAGACGTAGTATGGAAGTTTGCGGTTTATAAGTAAGAAAACTTTAACCATTCAATTTAAAAGATACTTAAAAACTGATTGGTTATAGTATGCGCGACCTCTTGAAGTGAATGAATGAGTAAAATAATGGTGGTGTGTCGTATGGGTTTAAAATATATTTGTAATGCCTTTCAAAGGGCTAATTGGGTATACAATTTTTATATTTCTTCTATATGAAAGTGTAGATAAATATTTTAAGTTAAAGTGGAAAAATAGAGCTAATATTAACATTTTTTCAGATCGATAAATAGTTTTTTACTTATACATTACTACTATTTATTTATTAATGAGAAATATTTTTTAATAAATTTTAAATGGAAATTTTAAAGGGGAATAAATCATCTATCGTGTATTATATTTCATTTCCTGCTGTGGCAGACATGGTAAAAAATACTTTACAATATAACAGGTTCGTGCCTAATAAATCGTCTTTTTATGGCGATTTTTATGATAATGACTGACTTTAAGTTTAAAGTATCCAAAAGTATCTTATAAAAATTCGAATTAGTAAAATTACTGTGTAGCGAACTATTTTTAACTATAAGAGGTCGTATTAAAAAACACTGCAAAACATCTTACTATTATGTGTCTGAAGTTCTGAACGTTCACAGTGAACGAAAAATCCGAAATCTCCAAATTCAGTTTTTCTTTAAATTATTTGTTAAAAAAGGGTGAAAAACCAATGTCCAAGGTAATATAAGGTTCTACAAAAGCAATCTACCCTTAAAATAATGAAAAAACAACCCCTGCGCAAGCATAAACTATAAAATAAGCCGCAAAAGAAAAGTTTATGCATTTCAACCTAATTTTATTATCGATATCGGTTCGTAACGATACTAGTAACTTATAAAAAAATTGGCGACACCAAAATCGCCCCGGAACATTTCGTTCAGGGGGTGAGAAGGTGGTACATTGACTGTATATGCACGAAAACGATCGATAAAAAAATCATAAGAAAAGTGGATATGTATTTCAACCTGATTTTATTATTGATATCGGTTCGTAACGATACTAGTAACTTATAAAAAAATTGGCGACACCAAAATCGCCCCGGAACATTTCGTTCAGGGGGTGCAACGTTGCTACATATGCTGTATATACACGAAAACGATCGATAAAAAAATCATAAGAAAAATTGATATGTATTTCAACCTGATTTTATTATCGATATCGGTTCGTAACGATACTAGTTACTTATAAAAAAATTGGTGACACCAAAATCGCTCCGGAACATTTCGTTCAGGTGGTGAGAAGGTGGTACATAGACTGAATCTGCGAGGAAAAGATCGATCAAAAAATCATAAGAGAAGTGGATATGTATTTCAACCTAATTTTATTACTGATATCGGTTCGTAACGATACTAGAATTATTTCGTTGAATTAAATTCTACATTAGTGCACAATTATAATTTATTTATTTATTTATTTTACTTTCAACGGACATTTCTGTCCTTTTACAAAAATCGATAGTAATATAGGGCGAACTAAATGCAAACCTGCAACGGTCCACGAAATAATATCGATTTTTGCTTTTTTAAACTTTTTTCCCTTTATCCTATATAAAACTATAGAAGATATAAATCTACACAATTTTTTTAGCAATAACAAAGTAGAAATAAACATTTTTCTATTTACAGATGTTGCATACTTTATGCATAACAATCACAATTTTCGCCTATTGGAACTGTGCTAGTGTTCGTTGAGGACGACGAATATACATAAACTACGTCATCCCATTGCCTTCCATAATAGACTCGGCATAATTTATGTATAATCTGTACATAATCTTTTTATATGAGTCTCTTTTTTTATTTCGTTTAAAGCTCTAAACGAGAGCGGTGTTTGACTCAGGCGGCAAGGTGCTTGCTTCCCAAAATAAACATCGCTTAGGGCTCACGTTTGATTCCCCGTCAGCGCAAATTTTTCGGAGACATTTTTTCAAAAATGTTTTCCGGACCACAAGGTAGCAGAGACAGGGTGACGTTAAATAAAATACAAAAAAAAGCTTCAAACAACTGAATATTAGATAAGTATGTTGAGCCTAAAACAATTTCAATTATAACACTTGAATATAAAATATAAATACCAAATTATTAAGATATCTTAGCTTGATAGAATTTTTTATTTTTTTAAACGTTGCATTAAAAGCTCGCTTTCTCATACTCCTATTTCGTGGGAGAATAATGCCATATGCGCACAGCATAGCAGTAGGCGAGAAGTAATATCAAAGGATGCTTCTTATACATTGGAATTATGGGAAGCAGGTTCAGTAAAAATAAGAAGAGAACACAAGGGAATATAATTCTAAGTCTTTTTATTTCGTGTTCTCTCATGTGCTGCTGGACTCTGACTAACTGCACAGACGATCTATGCTATACTTAAGAGGTCCTAGTCTCCAAAAACTATAATCTATGTTTTGGTTTTGTACGTGTGTGAGTGTGTGATTGTATTACAACGAGGGTTTGTTACATTTAGTTCTTGAAAGTGTGACGTACGTGGATAGGCTTTCATATGTAACTTTATTCAATGTTGTCAGTAAAGTATTTCCTGGTAATATTAAATAATTTTCTAAGAGGTGTTATTGATTTTTGCATATATATATCAACGATGCGTATGCTTGCGTATACTCGTCGGATGTGTATTTTAGATGTTTGAGGTAGATCATTATATTATCCGGATACTGTTCATTGCAGTTTCTTGAGTCTAGGTATTGCATCGATCCCGATATCTTGATCCGTTCAAAAGTTACAGCTGTGGCGGTGTTGACTTAAGAAACGGCTAGAGCAACAAAATCGGGAATAGCGTAACAAATTAGCAACAAATTAAGGAATAGTTTCCGTTGTGGCGTTTTATAGTGGCGGTGCTAGCTTAATAGACATAAAATTTACTATTTTACAGCTGTTACATAGAAGAGATTTTTAGACGTATTTTACACACAGATCTTTAACACGTATCAATATTTCCTAATAACTATATGTAAGCAGATAAATCATTAAATCATAAAATTCAACTGTAATCTTTGAAAAACAGCGAGTAAATCGATACTAACAGTAAAGAAGAAAATCCTATAACAGAGTAATAATCGATTCGAAAACTTGAAAGCTCAGTAATGAAAGATCTGCAAACTTCAGGGATTCTTTAGAAACAGACTGATTAAAAGTAGTTTCTTGCAGTAGAACCGTACTACAGAGAGAAGTAAAACAGCTTTGTATAAATAGGACAGTTTGCACTTAATCGTAGATACTGCTGAGAGGCTTCTCTTTTTCATTTGTGCAGATTACTTTACACGCAGTATTGTGATTGTCTATAATTGTACATAACCAACAGTCAGACCTATACTGTAATTTACTATACTAACATACGACATTTTTCATTTTATCCCTCATGAACAATTTTAATTTTCTTCTTCTCTACAACAATATGTATAATCATCATACACCTCACTCCACGCGAACAATCGAAATCTCTGTCAATGCACACATGTATGCACATTTCATCTCATGCGACAAGAATGAAAAATCCCCTCCACGCCTTCGAAGAAAACCATTGGAGAAGCAGCTTAACGAGACTATTGTCTCTGAAGCAAGATATGTACATTGCACGACGCGCAATATCCGCGGTTGAAAAGGAAAAACCGCGTATACTCTCGCGCGCGCATACACGCCTTTGGGACTGTGCTTTTTTTCCTCTCTTTCTGTCTCTGTTCCGCGAGACACGTCATCGTCACACAACCACTATACCGCACGGTACCGTCTCGTTTCAGAAATGTATAAAAACCGAGAAACGCGCGCGTGCGTCTGCACTCGCTCTATATATCGCGATGCAACGTCGGACTATATACATATACGTGACGACGCCGCCTATCCACCCGCGCCGCAAGCTAGCGAGCGGGGGGATCCTCGTGAATGTTTAAACAGCTGCGGGACCTGCAGTTTCTTTAAGGCGGTTATCATGCAAAACGATTTGCTTGAGAGGCAGTTCTCGTTTTAAGCGAGGATTAATGAGGGCGTGCAGCGGCTATATTAACGTTTCCGAGCGATGATAAAGTTTTTTTGAGATTTTTAGTCTTGCTGAAGGTTTTGATGGAATGGGGTAAGCATACTGAAATTCAGGGAAGTAGAGCTTACTGTATTATGTGGTAATGGAGAAATTAGTAATAAAATTTATTGTATAAACAATATATCTTCTCAAGAATTGTGGCAGACCATTATAAGTACACTGAGAAAAATGATGTATTAAAAATTACTATAATACATACTAACGTCGAGACATACTTGCAATATCAAAAAAATTACTATATGTTTTATAGAAATAATTGCTATTTAAATAACAATTTTTACAATGTATATAAGAATTTTTACTATAAAAGATAGTAATTTTTTTTATATTGCAAGTATGTCTCGACGTTACTATGTATTATAGTAATTTTTAATACATCATTTTTCTCAGTGTATATGTTGATTTTGACAATATTTTTTAAACAACAAGTACATTGTACTGCAGCTTTGTAAAGAATTTCATAATAATCTATAGTGTCTTTATATATATTGTTACGAGTGAATAATGCGATTAGTATGCAGTACAACGAATGAAACGGAAGTTATGACGAAACGGCTACCGGATCAGGACAAAATGCTGACGACGGTACCCTGCAGTATGAAGAAGAGGAAGGGGAGCTAAATACCGGATAGAATACCGGGGCGGTAAGAAAGACAGCCAGTGCCGAAGGTGTTTGAACGACAGAAGACGCGAACCGGATTTACAGATAAAGAACAGTAGCCGCCGAAAGAAAAAAAACTTCCTCACCAGTCTGCAGCTCTGCGTCGAACCAGCCATTGATACTTCAGACGTGCTACGAATTGTTAGGACATATATTTCTTTCTCCATCAAAGTAAGTTATTATTTGTGATTATATAGTACTACATCACCTTTAAGAGGCCTGGAAGCTATCAGGACACGTTACAAAATGTAAAAAATACTATATTATTTCAAATTTCTCACTAATAATTTAAACTATACGAAATGCGTATTTAAGTAAGTATCTCGATCAATAATTCAAATTCGAGTCGACATTCAAACTAAATTCTTCATACAACATCGAGCGTTCCTACAGTATATATAATAGCTATATATACGATGTATCTCTTCAATGCGGAATTGCCGCATGCTCACACAGCTGTGTGTAAGTTTGCAAGCAGAGAGAGGGAGAAAATGGGGCTGACGAGCAGCTCACATTGCCGCTTTTTTTACGACGACGAACGTGCATACGCGTATATATACATATATACACACAGTCGCCAAGGTCGAGAGACGTTTTCATCATCCGGCACTCGCGCGCGGCCGAAAGGAAACACATCCGCGTCTGCGACGAGTTTTCTCAGACGTATATACGTAAGTATATACACAGCTATGTATGTACATGTGTGCGAGAGAGTCTTTCTGGCAATGATTATTCACTTCTGAAAATAAATACATTTTCTCCGCGGCTTCTCTCTCCCACTGGAATTGCAAAGCGAGCACTTGTCAAATGAAGTGCATTCTCCATTTATCCTTTGAAACGTCATTGCTTTAATGCACACATGATTCGGATCTTTATCTGTGTGCGTTTAAAATTTTAAAAACGTACATGTACTCTGTGTAAGTTTGTATGAATAGAAAATTTTTCTGAAAAGGCAAAACATGTAGTTCAAGTTTTTATCTGCTCTATCAAATTATGCACGCTCGTTCCAAGTTGAAAGACTATATGTTCTATTGTTCAGTCATTCAAGGTTTCAAGCGGAAAAAGTGTTGGATCGTTAAAGAAAAAAAAAATATTTTTATATACCTTATAAGTCACAGTCGATCTAATAGTTTTAAAACAATTCTATAACAATTATTTTACATTTCAATCAATCAACTGTACACGCATTCACATGCAAACAAAGCCGGGGCCCGTTAACGTCATTATAATGTATTTAATTAATCCGAACTTCGCGCCAGAACCACGCGGCCGATATTCCAAACAAAGCCGTAATATTAATTCCAGTCAGAATTCATTTTGGCGAAGGCCGCCGCTGCTGGTACACAACAACTACTGTACACCGAGATCCTTCCATGTATATCTCGCCACACGCTGTCCGGTTTACTCCCGAAACTGAAGTTGTGCTAGAATTTCCTCCGTGTACAGCCCGAAGACATCCGAATTCCAAAATTCAAGTCGCCAGGCAATTTATACACCTGCAAATCTTGGAGAGACAGACATGCTATATATCAATGCTCTGAAAACGCAATAATTGCTGCTGCGCACTTTCGTATATAGCAAATATAACGGGAGGGAATGTGAGTTTAATTCCACAAGTCGCGGAAACTTAATGTGGGCTTTTCTCTTCTTCCGCGCCGCGGGAAGTCGTTATGTATGTGAGTGGAAATATTTATCTTGAGTACAGTGGCTCGGAAGAGAGAATTTTAATTAAAATGGCTGTCGCGTCGCGCGTGTTCGTTCGTGACCGAGGGAGTTTTTATGGGTGATTTGTACGATGGATTTTGAAAATGGAGTTCAAAAGTAGGTTGACGACGTTAAATTGATTGTACGAATTGCTTTAAAAAGAATATCTTTTTGAAAAATCAAAACAGCAGACAGGAATTAATTTAGCAGTGATAATTATTCAAGAGATATTGTCAGAAAATATAACAAAGAATGCATTCAAATTATAACAGTACCTCTCAGTTGTATAATAGAGAAAAACAAGAAATTGAAATTAACGACTGCAAGCTAAATGCATAAGTTGGATAAATATTGTTGGTAATGTACATGCACATATATGAAGAAAAAAAATCGATAAAATTTTCCACAGAGTATGTTGTATTTTTCTTTGCAAAAAATGCTTATGTACACATAGAAAAAAATCGTTACAGTTAACGAATTATGCTTTTATATAATTCACGCGAGTAGTATTTGTGACGAACGCAAATTCAATTATTATTACAAAATAATTTACTGTTTTAAATTCTCGCGCTATTCATAGAAATAACCCGTTTCTCATGTTTATTTATATATCTTAATAGTTAAGGAATACGATTTTGTCCTTCCATTTCGCAGGTCAAAGAATGCGTCTCAACAGTTAAGGAATCATTACTTTAATAGAAAGAACAATATTAAACGAGTGCTTTCTTAACTGTTAATAAAGTGCTTTAACTATTAAGAAACATTCGTTTGTCCATGTCCAAATGTCGATTCGTTAATAGTTAATGACATTCCTTTAATATAAAGATTTCTTTTTCTATGTGTATGTAAAAAAAGTACGTATATGATTAAATGTGATCTATTTCCAAACGAAACCTATTACTGCACTTATAGGCTAAAGTAGTTTTTATTTATATCCATTTAATCCATTTAATTAACTAAGTACAGCATTAGCATATGCGTAATTCGTAAATGGCTGTGTATATTTCGTAATATACACGTGACTTATAAGAAATAGTTATCGTAAAACGTAATTTTTTAAATTTATTCTCAAGATATAGATCAATGCTCGCTATCCCCTTATCAATGTTGTATGTCAATAGAGGCTTGAAGATAAACCTGCTAACTACAGTTTGTACATCGCATCAGTTAGGTGGCAGATGTAGCGTCGTGAGTATTAACACTTCTGCGTTGAAAATGTTCTTAAGCAATCGAATAAGATGTCCAACAATGCCGCGTTCAGTAAAAAGATACTGGTTAAAATGTTTTACGCTATTTCTAATTGGTTTTATAATTATTATTTGGCTTCTACATTGGATGGTAAGTTAAAAATGATTACTTTACCTATTTGCCAAAATATTTTGTAATTTATCTAATCTGTTATGCAGTATGAAAAGGAGTTCAGTAGATTAAACATACTAACACGAATAGAAATGGAAAAAATAAAAATAGCAGGTTTAATTAACACGACGAATACGACAGACGTGTGGAGAAATCCCGGCGTTGAAAATGCAGCGATCTTCTCAGCTTATCTGGATGCAAGACCCGAAGTCGTGCTGGAAGAAGTTTTTAATGCGGAATCCAGAAACTTGTGGGCGTTGGTAATTTTCTAGCCAGCTTAATTCCCAGAACTCCAACGCTTTAACTAAACGAATTATCAAAATTCCAGGTTAGGATTATAGCTATTCTCCCGGTTGGCTACGACAAATCTGACGTGACCTGTTATTACAAATTTCCCATGCTTCCCGACGACGATAGAGTCTTAATTTCGGACACTCCCGCTGTTGCCGTGAGAATCATCGCTAGTACTGAAAATTTCGGTATGGAAAACTCAGCCGCATTCGTACTCTGCAGGCTAATAATGTTGGAGGATGGCAGATTACCCGAGCAGATTACTTTTGCATCAGAACCTATTTCCAATCCTTGGAATTTCTACAAAACTGATTTTGTCGACATACATTATACAACCAGAACGAAGACCGAGGATCAAAATAGATTCATGGCTGTGTGCGTTCCGAGTTTACATCATAATTACAAGAAGTACGCAAATTTGATCGAATTCGTCGAATTCTACCGGATGATGGGAGTGGAGCACTTTACCTTCTACAACACGTCGGTTTCCGAGGAGGTCAGTCGTGTTTTAGCATACTACAAAGAGCAGAATTTGGCGACCGTGATTCAGTGGCAACTCCCTCAGTTTTATGAGTTTGAACAGAATTTAAGGTGAGTTCTTTTAGTTAAGAACAGATGCGTTTATTATCATAAAAAATATGTAAAAAAACATTGACGTACATAAAAATTTTTTTAATCATAACTCTAATTATGAGCAAAAGTATACGAATTTTTTTAAATTAAATTGGAAATATTTTTAAGGTACAACGGCATTTTCGCAGCGCTAAATGACTGTTTGTATAGAAATACGATGATAGAGGGTTTTAAATACGTTATAAATGTCGATCTTGATGAATTTATCGTCCCAAGGAAACACGATAACTTTCAGCAAATGATGAAACATTTAGATCAAGACTCAGATAACAATAATAAAAATGCAGTATTTATTGTGAGAAATATGTTTTTCTATTTAGTATTAAATGATGATCGTATACCTCAAAGTCCACCAGGTAAAATTAATAATAAAATATAAAATATTGTTATCTAAAGCAATGAAAGAATTTAAAACATACAAAAAATTAGCAGATTTTGTAATAATTGAACTAAAACAGAAAAGTGTACTGTATTTTTGGTAAAATTTTCTACATAATTTTGTAATTTTTTGGATTTATCTGTTACTGCTAAGGGTATAAACATGATGAATTAAGATTTGTTAATATCGAACACTTTTATTTACTTAGATATTCCAAAATTATTATTGCATACGAAAACTTTGAGGTGGACGCGAATCAATCCATCGCATGATCGAAGTAAATATATCATGAGGGGTCAAGAAGTAGTTGAGATGGGAAATCACCGAGTTTGGCATACTAGAAAAGCTTCATTCCAGACAAGTAAGATAATAAATAATTTTCTCAGTAGTAATGAAATTGTTCTTTATAATTTCAATATTTATATTTAGGTTACAAAGAGACTGTAGTGGATCCAGAAATCGCAGGAATGCATCATTACAGATACTGTGAAGTCAACGAATTAGTTTGTTGGTTAAGAACTACTGTCAGGGATATAACAGCACAAAGGTTTACACTAATATTAGGGAGTAATATAAAAACAATTCTGAAAACATTAAATTTTTTGTGATCTATGAAAATACCAAGAAGGCTGACATTTAAATTAAAGATTTATAGTACATTGCGATACGTGTGACCTAACAATAAGTAGCACTTCTGCAGAGTACGGAGTGCTCCTTAGGCCACAAGTATCGTACAAAATTTTATAGCACTGCCTACCTAAGCCCGCTGTCACGCCTATCTGTGTCCTAAATAGTCCTTTTTTACACCATGAGGTTAGCGCAAGAGCCTAGGGAGTGTAATAAACACGATGCAAAAAA
Source organism: Torymus tubicola (assembly GCA_035583055.1). Taxonomy (NCBI): domain Eukaryota; kingdom Metazoa; phylum Arthropoda; class Insecta; order Hymenoptera; family Torymidae; genus Torymus; species Torymus tubicola. The sequence continues at coordinate 2,415,720 of JAWWEQ010000010.1, forward strand.
GTACTAACTAAGTCACACAGTGCTATAAATTTCTTTAACGAAATTAAATAGCAACTTATATCTAATTAATATTTATAAATCACTTATTATTTAATACTTTTCTATACAAACAATTGTAGTAAATTATGTTTTTCTTTTAAGATTTTTGGATTAAATTAAAGTACAACGACAGTAGTAATTTCTAGTATTTCAGTGAAATATGTACAATAAGATTATATGTTTAATAAATTAACAACATTATGTTGTAAATTGTTATATTTATATCTACGTGATTTTAATCTTGCTAAAAGTGCAAAAACTGTTTTAATGTATTAGATAAAAAAGGAATCATTGTGATACTTCCATCTTGTTATTCTATTCGAATTATTATACAGTATTTCAGCCTGTAAGTAATATTAATTTTGATGCAACACAAAATAATATAAAATATATCTTATATCGTTCACATAAGAAATAAAGTTTTTATATAATCCATCGAACAAATGTAACTGTCAGTAATTAACTCATTGAATTTTCATCCTTTACCTCCAGCCAAAACACGCGCGAAATCACCGGCTCATTTATTGGCCTGAAAAGCTTATAAACGGTTCGCGTACATACACACGAATCGACGCAGAGTGACACATTTCAACTCTCTCCCCCCTTCCTCTCTCTCTCTCTCTCTCTCTCTCTCTCTTCTCGCGCTCATAACGACAATCAAAACAAAGCCAACGCGTCGACGAGCATCTCATTTTCGCCTCGAAAGCTTGACTGCCGCACGCGCCAAACGCCGCAATTAACTAGCCCCGGTGCATGCACACATATGCGTATATATGCAGTAGTGTGACACACGCGGGCTCCAAGTTAACCCACATTCCAATACCGCGTAAGAATGTTACCCCCCGCTCGTCCCTGTGCTACTCACTTGCTCTCTCTCTCACCCCCGGGGGGTGCCGGATTATTATCGCATAAAGGGGCGCACTGCACGCAAGCGCGCTTAAACGACCCTTAGCTCGCTCGCTCTGCCTCCACGCGCGCGTACACATGAACTACTTTCCGCTTCTGCTGCTACTGCTGCCTGCCGCTGCTGCCGCTGGCGGTATGCCAGAGCAACGCAGCTTCTGCTGCTGCTGCTGCTACTGCAAGGAGAAGGAGAGGAGAGTGATCCTGTCTGCCACGGAAGAGGATCGTGTCCTCGACGAAGACGAAATCGAGGAAAGTTCGCGCAAAGCGGCAAGGTGGAGACGACGCTTTTTTTTCTCTGTAGTAGTTTGGCAAAAGTAACACGCTGAGAAGAGAGAGAGAGAGAGAGAGAGGGGGGGTAGTAGATGTATGTGCCGCCGGCGGCGTTCGTTGCATACCGGCGAGTCTATCTCGTGAACGTGTATATAGGTATAGCCTACTTTGCGCCTCTATCTTTCTTGTGCTCATTAAGCGTCTCTGAGAGTTGCTATATAGCAGTGTGAATCGTTCGAAGCTTGAGTTCAGTTTAATCCCCAGTAAGGATGTTGGTTAGATGGCATGTATTATATGCATATATATATCGGAGAAGAAAGAACGCTTTATAGTTTCTTAGTTACTCAACTTTTCATCGGTTATTACTACTTCTTTCATTAGTTGCTCATTTTATGGTAAACTCAAAATCGATAAAAACAAGTTTTTTAATATTCTTTTCACCAGCGAATGATTTGCAGTTGCCTGTGTTAATAAGTATACGAGGTTGAAGTGATTGATTTTCGAGCACATTGTTCGATGCGAAAAACGCAATTTGTTTAGAACAAAAGAGTTCTGTATGCTACGAAAGATATATTGTGTTTAATTATACAATGAAAAAGATTGTTCACATACTGCCCTTTAACTAATAATAAGTATATGGGCGTGACGTACTTTTTATACTTATAGACAATGGATAAAATAATATTAAATTTGTAAAATAAACAGACGTGAAGTTGCTTTAAATTGCGCAGCTACTTCCTCCTTTTACCTTGATTTGTAAGCCAGTTCGAAAGTTGGCACACGCTTCATAAATAAACTTTGAATTGGTTATAATTTAAAGCTTAAATAGAAATTCAGCCACTCGCAAAAATACACACACAGCGAGTTTATGATTAACATTCACGGTAAATACTCGTCCATAATACACCTTTTCATTAATAAATTAAGTATAATTTATTTAAAAATATTTTTCACGTACCACGGTACCAACCAAATGCAACCTCTCTACTTCCAATTCGTATAATTAACGCTCATCTAAAATTCAAGAAACACCCTCTAGCGTCTACACTCATAAAACTAAAAACTCCTTAACTCCCCACGTAGCGCTACTTGAGCAGCGTGTTCCTGCTAAGTGGAAAATTTGATTTCCCGAAATATTTAATGAACAAACCGTCGGGAAGGAAGGAAGGAGGATGGAGAAACGTCGCAAGTCTCGGGTATATATATCTATAAGGTCAAGACGTGAGGGAGGCACACGCGGATGTTTGCTCAACCAATAATTTCGTATATCAAAGTTCGTGCGGGGAAACTCGAGAGCGCGGGCGACAGCGACGACGACGGTGTGCACGTACAACGCGCGACGGTGTACACCTATATCCGGGCGGAGGTTTCGGAGAGGTACGTTGATTAGAGCTGTAAAGTACACGCGGGGCCGCGCGCAACGTTGACTCGCGCGTTGGGTAAACCTCTCTGCAAAGCGACAGTGTAAAAAATGTAGATTGGCCAGGGATGGGCGGCAGTGCAGCGGTGGTGGTAGTAGTAGTGGTAATAGGGTCAAGCTATGAATTTTGATTTAGTGGCGATTTTTTTGATAAACTTTGTTGCCTGGATGAAAGTGGTCTCTTTTTGCATACAAACTGGTAGAAGTTTGGTTACTAAACCTTTGGCTGTTTGATAGATTTTCGTTGGAAATTACTTTAAAATAATCATTTTATTCATTTGAAGTAATTAAGAATCGGTTGTTTTTTACAATTTTGTAATATTTGTCTTCGTACACCCTAAGATTTGGAGATACATCTGTCTGTCTGAGATATAAGGTCTTTTAATTTCAAGGTAAAAACTATTTGACTTTTTTATTATTTAATTAGAGGAACTGTATATCTAAATAACTTTTATCTTCTTCGAAAAATATTTAATTAAAATATTCAGTTAGTATATCTCAAAGAAGGAAAAATTAACTTTAGATGTTTAAAAATTTGAATTTAATATTTCTTAAGGCCACGTGATACCGAAAATCAACCCAATTTCATTATTTGGAAAAATAATTCTGTCAGGCGCTCCGTATATGTAACTACTATGCTTAGAATTTTTTTGTGATATTCTATCAACATTTCTATGAGATACGTCCGTTTTAATACTAGATAAAAATTCGAAAATATAGATTCCTACTTACCAACATTGTGGATTTTATTTAATTAAATAAGTCCTGAGTAGATTTTTGAAAAAAAATAGATCCGTCAGGTGCTCCGGATACAAAAATACTATACTAAAAAAATTTTTTGAGTAATTCTATTAGTGTTTGCAAAAGATATAGTCATTCTAAAATTGTGTCGGTATTTTACATCACCTTAAAGAAGAAAATGGTATTAAGATTATTCAAAATAGATCAGGTTGAGTATAATTAGTACTATGCAATACCTCTAATAAAACAATAGAAAAAATATGTATTGACCATGAAATTAAGAGACTTAAAATTTTAGGTGTATCTCAAAATCCTATGGGATCATGGGAGAAAAATTAAGGTCATATTTGAGTTCCCAGCATCAAAATACATACAGGAATATGATTGTCGGTCTTCTGGAACAAACCACTTATTTTGTTCGTATGTCTGTCTTATCAGCAGTACTAGAAGAATAAATTTGTATAGAGTTCCCGAAAAACAGTCAATTGTAAAATATTTTAATACTTATTGATTATTTAACCCGTTTCATACCCATATATTCTGTAAGCAAAACATTTGTAACTGATGTTTTATTTATTTTACCATTGTCGTGTGAAATAACCGAATTTATTCATACATAGACCGACGATCGCATTTGGTATCACAGAGAATTTGCAATGGCTGTTACCGGTGATGTACGATATATACGGATGCATCGAATTGTTCACTCGTATGCATCGAATCGTTCACTCGTGAATAAAAAGCTTAATATTGTTAATCGACGACAAAATATTTGGCTGTCCCCGGTAGCAACTCTGAGTTATATGCTCTTTTCGGGAAACGAAAAACAGATCCATGTACATTGCATCTATACACGGTAATATAGTTACCGTATCACACTTGAAAAATAGATTAAAAGCTCAAGAGAGAACACCAACGTGTGCCGAAAAATAAACTTATAATGTTGTTGTTAGTTGTTTTTTTTACATTTGCGTTAAAAAACAAAAAGAGTAAACAATTTTAATGGATTTTCCCCTTAGTATTATACATGTCAAATTCATGTTCTCAGAATTAATAACAAAAATTTCATTAAAAATCCATTGTTTTAGTTTACTAGCTATTTTTTGTGCTCGTAATACACGTACCTAGTTCTATCTATATTCAATTGTATTTTTATATCAATGTATAAATAAATAATGTCAAATAAAAAACATTTTTTTGAAAATTAACCAGAGCACGTATAAAAGCGTTACCTTCAATTCTCGAAACATTGAAAGGAAAATAAAACTACCATACCACCATTTCTCGTTACAAAAGAAACGCAAAACTGGAGAACAAAAGAAGATAGAACTATATTGACCTAGAATAGAGCACATACCACGCAGTTATCTAGCGTTACATAATTACAGCGCAGTTCGTTGTTGTTGTTGCTGCTGCTGTTGCTGGTGAGCTTGCGCGCGCGAATATATATATATATCCACGGGAGCAGTGGGCGACGATTTGCATACAGCTGTGTGCAGCCGCGGGCAGCAGCGGCCGGTCGACATGGCGCTTCAAATTCCGATTGTTAGTAAAACCAGGTGGGGAAAAGGGATAATTAGGACGTACTTATTAATTCCTAAAGCAATCATTCAAAACGCGAACATTTTGGTGAAATCTCGGTTTGTTTGTTTGTGGCTACGCATATACCTATATCGTTCACATGAAAATCTATACAATTTGTTGCTTATATATTTCGTATATATTTCGTTCTATAATTGAGGTAATTAATCGACCGGAATAAATATGAAATTTTAGATAAAGTGGGATGTTTGATATAGAGGTTGTACAGATAACAATTCTCATTTTGTTCATTGAATAAACGAGCTTTTGTTATTGTACGTTTTTCATCCACAATAATTGTATTAGTTTACCATGTCTACATATAATTATAATTGAAAATGTTAATTATTTCTTATATTTATGCTTGTAGCGTAAAATAAATGTAAATATCACTAAAAAAAATCTACGAAAATGCCATTCAAAGTCAAAATTACCGTATATTCTCGTCTTCTTTTCTCAAAACTATGCAAATCCGAATAAATTTCAATTTTCTTAATAAAATGAACTTCAACGCGTTCCCGCTGTACCTTCCAACATCGCCGCAACCACAAAATCTGCAATTCCAACACGCGCAGTCTCTCTCTCTATACGATTTAAAATCGCATTCAGCCACCGTGACGACCTTTCAGCCAACAAAAGACGCTCGCACACATCACCCTGGCATGAAAAAAGAGAGTGGAAAGCCACAAAGGGTGACGTGAACGTATACACAGACAACACGCACACACACACACGCACACATATAGTCGATATTCATAGCCTACCTTGCGAGTAAATTGGAAATTCCCCGTCGCTGTGGCTGTGCGTTAGCATTCCTGCGGAGTAGAACTGCCACAGGACTGATTTCCGTCTTTCCTCCGTCGTCGTCGTCGTCGTCGTCTTTGCCACGAATGGTAGACTGCTCGTGAGCTCGGAGAACGACACTGCGCCAGCTCCAGCGGTGGCACCACCAGCAGCACTACCACTACCAGTACCACCACCTCTCTTGCGGCCTCTCGGCACTACTATTCGATTACCCGAATCAATTATCTCGGTCTTCGCCTCCCCCTTTAACGCCTCTCTTTTTCTCCTTTTTCTTCTTTTTTTTTACTCCCTTCCTCGAGCCCTTATCGCCTGCTGACGACGATCGGTTCTCTCGCCACGACGCCTCGGAATAATTCACCAGCAGCAGCAACAGTGACGATGGCTCCTCGCGTTAATTATTCACGCGCTGCCGACGGCATCTGTATATATATATATATACACACATATACACGTTATATACACAGAGAGCTCCAACGACGACGGACTTCCGTAATGTTTCTCTCTTGGTTTTTCCTCGTAAATCACCACCTCACGAGCATACAGGTATACACACCTTTCGCCTTAAAAATGTATACGACGACGACGACGACGTCCTTTCAGCATGCGTGCTAGGCTGCTGCTGCTGCTACGCTATGGATGTGCGCGTCGTATATATATATGTATACATATATAGGGTTGCGCCTCTTTTACCCTCTAAAACGGAACTGTAAATCAATCTCTTTTTTCCTTGGGATGTGGAGTGGAATGGCGGCGGTACTGTGCTATACAGTGTTTTCGCGCTCGATATTAATGGACTACCGACGACGCGCGTTTCACGTGATTTTTCGTATATATAATATTATATAAAAGAACTTTTCAAGGTGATAATGGTGATGACGATGCGCGACATTTTCGAAGAGGTGAAAAGTTTTAATAAATGGAGGGAAGTGGAAGTGGAAGTAGAAGGGGAGAGGGGCACGTTTTATCGATTTATTTTATTGAAGTGAGGTGAGGATGATGGCCATCGTTCGGTCTCGAGAACCGCGAGATTAAGAAACTATATAATCCCCTGAGATGTTTGGTGGCAACACGTGATGGCAAAAAAACTTACGAGCTGACAATTTTAAGGCGAAAAGTGTTTTAAGATATTGCAGTTTTATACTACCCGCGCCCGGCTAAAGTAATCCTCTTCTCCGAGAAATCCACCTTGAAAATATCCTCTATAACACGAGTATTTATTTTTACAACTTTTATGTATATCTCTTTTGATAAATCGCGCAAAACTACACTTCGTAACGGTGTATCACGTTCTAACATTTGCGCGAGGGTAAACACAGTATTATTTTAAAGTAAAATTACTTTGCTTGAATATGTACCGCCTACGCGCGAGTTTCGTAGCACGCGAGAAGCTGTACTTGCGGGTAACACCGTGGATAACGATGAAATGTAAATTTAAAAATGTACACCACTAAAAATTACCACGAGACCGAAAGATTCTTTTCATGACATTAGTTTTATTAAAAACGTCTGACCTATAACCCCGTCCACTATAAAAATACAAGCGAAAAAGATATCCCAACCGTTACATTTTTAACGAGTTTTATACGTATATATACATATACGCGGCATACTACGGGATAACGCAGTTATGCGCGTTGAAACGCAATTATCATGCTTTGACGATGCTCGACGGCGACTGCACGCGGACTCTCAACAACCGATACACCCATTAAAAATACTATTAAGCGCGCTGGTGCGCCAGGAACGGCAGTGCTAACCGAATTCCTGCACTCGATCGAGAAATTACGCTACTTATTAGACGTGCAACCACTTCCTCGCCTAGCTGACAAACAAAAGCAGAAAAACATATTCCACCTATACACAGGCAGAAAAAGAGTGAAAAACCAAAAAGCCACATGATCGTGGTGCCCTCGCGGTAAAGGTACGCGAGTATTTCTCTTCAACAAAAAAAAGTCAAGAGAAAGAGAGAAAGCTTTCCATCCGTCCTATTCATAACTCATTAAAGTACACACAGGGAGCGCGACAAAAAAAAAGGAACATAAAAATCGGCAGTCGTGGATGAATATTCGCGAGCTGACGGAAAATACTTTTCGTGCCAGGGGCCACGCCATGCACATACTGGGATGCGCGCTGCTGCCTGATGCTGATTTGCGGGTCGCTCCGATTGATTGGCCCAGACCCAATAAATGGATCGGAAAACAAAGAGAGAGAGAGAGGGAGATTCGCGCACTCGCCTCACTGCACACACACATATGCATATCGCATGCGATTGAGATGCGTGCACAAACGAGACCACATGAACGGCTTATGAATGTTGCATGCGGTGAAGTGCTCCCCTAGCACAGGGTGAAAAGGATCAATGGATTGGTCATATTTTTCTTTTTTTTTTTTTTTTTAATTTTGGTAGGAGATGGGATGTTTGGGTTGAAAAGCCTGAGATTGTGGGAATTGTTGTGGGAAATGGTTTGGAAAGGGTTTGTTTTGAAAGCATAGTATTGAATTAATGGATGCAGTGTTGGCGATTGAATTAGTAACGACTCTTGTGTGTTATTGTGAATTTTATATAAAGCTTGATGTAGTTTAACACCGCATAAATACGTTGTATGTTATTTAAGTTTACACGATATGCTGCAATAAACTTAATTTCACGGTTTTTTTATTTATCAAAAATTGATCAATATTTCTCTTATGAATAAAATGCAAAGTCAGATTGCAAAATCATATACTGCACCACGAGTAAAAAGCATCGATATGCAAGAAACAACAAGAGCAAAAATATATTTTCGTAAAAATCTAGTCCATCCTTATGCAACTCATCCATAAGTCAATAAGAACTACAATAAAATTCCAGTCACGAACGCAGAATCTTTTCCCATCGCGCGAGAGCGAACCGTTCTCCATCGTCGACGACTCTCCTACTGAATTCATATGTATAAAAAAAAAACTCGGCCATTCAGCCGCCCCCCAAAAACGTCCACCGTGGTACGTTTCTCTCTTGCAAGCTTTCCGCATTCACGTTTCTCTCTCTCTCTCTCTCTCTCTCTTTCTCTCAGTATGAATCGATCGATGCACTACCGTGCCGCAGCAGCAGAAGCAGCTTTCACAGTGCCGGAAAAGGAGAGAGAGAGAGAGAAAGACGGAGCTCGTGACACGCTTATTATCGAAAGCGAGGACTCGGCGAATTTTCGATATCGAGTCGCGGCCCGCAAGTGCAAGCGCGCGTCTCGGAGGTGTACAAGTGGCGAAATGATAATCTTCCATAATTAAGTGCTGCTCGAGGACGACGAGCGTACGCGCTGGTGTAAAAGCGCTGACGAGGGCCGGATATCGGATGGGTGTCGAGGGGTTTTTTTTTTCATTCAGTGGAGGATAGTGGTGGAAGTGTGTTTGACGAGCGAGGTTTATAGTGTGGAGATTTTTTTTATGGAAATGGATGAGGTTGTAATTTGTGAACGTAAGGGTTGGGATTGACGTGTTCGTAGAGGAAATTTGTTTAATATCGGAGAAATAATAATTGTATTGGAGTTGATAAGTTTACACGAAAAGTTAACCATTTTCTATCCTCATTGTTATATTATCGTTGAATCAAAGTTTATCAAAGGCAAATTTTAAAAATGATTGCACTAGCTATTTGATAAGGAAACGGGAACCGATAGCAAATTATTTAAAAAACTTACTATATAGTAATAAAGTTTCTTATCACTATATACTTCAGTAAACCGAATAACATCGGAAGCCAAATAACATATGAAATATTTAGTGCAAACTTTAAAATCCCCATGAGACCTTATAATTAACGACACGTAACCTCACGTCCCTCATTAAAGTTATGATTTTTACGAGTTAAAACCACATTATAAACACAAAGTAAACCCGTAACTTCGCTCCATCCCTTTCAAACCGCCAAATCCACGAGAGCACCCCTAAAGCTAATTATATATACGAGCGGCGCGCACACGGCACAGACTCCTCGCCTAATGAATTAAAATTATACGTCCTCCGACCGTAAAAATTCTTTTGAAGCCCGTGCGCGCCTTCGCCTCACCCTCACTCCCTCTCTCTTCGCTTCAATTAAACCAATTAAAAATTTCGCCAACCAGACAGCCATAGAGCGAACTTTTCCTCGCGCGTACGCTACTCTCTTATGCACGTATACTATACGCACAGAGGAAAAAAAAAAGAGAGCCGATCTAATTAAGGAAAACACTCGTCATGAGAAAAGTACGAACGAGCTTTATCGCGCGCTGAGACTTTAATCCTCCAGTGCGCGTAGATTTATAAGAAGAAACCGAGCACAACGTGGACATAAGCCGGAAATATGACGACGACGGCGGCTGTATCTCTCTTCCTGCTGCTGCTGTTGACGACGTGTGTATGTGTGTGTACGTGGGAGATAAAGGGGACAGGGCGAGGATGTAGAGGCACCCGGAATGAGATTTTATGAGCATGGATTTGTAGATTCGCGAGAGTTTTACATGCAAATTCTGCACGCTTAAGGTGGAACGCGCGGTGCGTGTATGGAACGGGAGAGCGACGGGTATACGTTTGTTGCAAGATATGTGGAAGATATTTTTTTTTTCGAACTTGTTGTGTTTGTTTTAAAGATTGTGGAAAACGAGCGAGTGGAGAAAACAATATAACCGTGCTATAATTCAGCGCACGCAGTCATTTCTATTTTTGTATAAATACGTTTAATTAAAAGTGAATTCCAACGAGAAATATATGTAGAAGTTATTTTATACTTTACTAAAATTAAAGTCTGCTACATTTACAACAATTTTAATTTGAATTCATATAAAGAAAAGATGCTAATAAGGAAATGATAAGTTAGTTCTTACGTGCGTCCATAATATTAAATTTACTTTGATAATAAACTGTTAAACTTATCGTTTTCTTAAAATCTAATATTCTTAAACCCCCGTATATAGAAATAACTCGTCACTCTGGTTTCAATCAGCTTCAACTTATCGTAATAGACATCTTCCCGTGAACTATACAAGGAAAAGGAATATACATTCTCTTTGTTTCTACCCTGATGATGTTGTTGCGAACTCGAATAATACAGGCTGCGTATACACCTATCCAACTAATCATCGACCTATCCTATCCTACCCATCGTATCATCATTGCGTAGAAACTCCCAAGTTTTGTACGTATATATACGCGTCTTCCGAATAACTTATATATCCTCCGTATAAAACGAACGCATCTGATGATTTCCTACGCGCGTCGCGTGACTGGCTCTCGTCTTTTCTTTCCTCCTTTTCATTCTTCCTCGTATAACACGGAACACACACGCGCGTTTCCTTTCTCCATCTTCGCTTGGGCATTATTATATAGAAGAAAAAAATTGCGCGCACGATTCACGGAAGCGGTATATATATTTTTCTCATCATATTATACGATTGTCGCTCACTTCGCGCGAATTTCACGTCAGTATATAGCCGTTAGCGTTATAATATGTTGAAAATAACGGACGTATGCTCGTCGTCTACTATATAGATATACATGCAGTAGAGATGACGTGTTCTCCTCTCTCTCTCTCGTTACGTTTTCCTCTTGATTTTCCCAAGGGGTTTGCCAGCAAATTGCCCTTACGATGGAGCTAATGTTGGATCTTGAGTGTATTATATAGTTGCGCTTGAATGTTAACGGTGGGACGAGCGAACGCGCGCGGACTTGCTCGCGGAACTTTTTAAAAATTCATCTTGCAAGTTTGCTCCGTTAGTTAATTAGCGTGAATTTTTAAGGTCTTTTTAAGCTTTAGGTTGGAAAATTACTTGTATCGCGTAAACGTTTCGACGTTTAAGAGCTAATTTGTTATTTTGATTTTTTATGTAGCAATAGTTATAATTTAAAAAAAATATAATATATTCGGAGTTAATGAATATACTTATTATCAATTGGAAATTTGTACAATTTAATTGATTGCTTGATGTCATTTTGGTCGCGTTATTAATTAAAAATGTTTGAGCAAATGTTTACAATATGTTCAAAAAAAGACTGGCGAGCAAAAACTTTTATCGAAATGAAATGTAAATATTTGTTTGATCTCGTGGTTTTAAAATAAACAACAGAAAATGTATATGCGTTATAGATTTTTTTTAAGTTCCGATCAAAAGGTCATAACATATATATATACGGTATTTCATAAATACGATATACAGTATTATTCAAGCATTTCTTTGTATACATATATTAACTGAACAAGAATCCTAACTATAGAATTTTAATTATACTCATATACATTTTATTTAAATACTGTAGCCAACAATTATGCGCATTTGCATAGAAATTCGCGCACTTCGCGGCACGCACAAAGAGTTAAGCGTATTTAGCCCGCATTACGGCTATGTCTTTAAAGGATAAACATTATTTTTTGCCACGACATACGGTGAGGGAGGGGGGGGGGGGGAAGGACGCAGAGGGTGGACACAAAAAGCTTCGCGTGTGTGTTTGCATAATATCTCTTATTTGCTTTTGTCCGGCCTTTGCCAGTCGCTCCCGCGCATCCACACACACATACATACGCTGTTTATAATTTAACCAACAAACATATTTTCCACAGCGCTTTTCCATTCGTAGTCGAGTTATCCACACGTTCCAATTAAACTATATATATATATATATATATATACTATACGACCAACGTAAGTGTATATATATATGTGTGTGTGTGCAAGTACACGAATTATATATAAACAAAATTCCGAAATATAAACTACTTAATACGCTTTGACCCCGTTAAAAAGTTTTCCGCCACGATAACTGATTAAACAACATACAGCGAGAACGCGCGCGCGCGCGCGCTGGTTTATCTTTATCGCTTTGTGTTGCGTGGTACAGCAACTACGACGACCATCATCATCCTTTGTGGCAACTTTTTTGCCCCTACATTGCCCTAATTAAAAATTTCATCTTCCTTCGGGAAAACGCGCCTGCAAAACAGCGCGCAATAAACTTTGTACAGATTTTTCCTTTGATTAACACGCAGTATACACTATGTGTATATATATACAACAGATCGAACCTCGAAAAGTTGTAAATGTAACTGAACGGATCGCGCGTGGTTATATACGTTCAAGCAATTACGAAACTTTATTATTATATATTATACGTATACGAGAGAGAGAGAGTGAGTTTCAATTACAATCAAAAGTTCGCACCGTCGTTGCCAATGGACAGAGCGACAAAAGTAATAATAATAATATCGATGACGATGTGATAACAATGACGACAGCTATATATATATAGAAACACGCTTTATATCTCACTCTAGCTCGTGCGCGTGTTCCGTAATTAGGTTATCGCTGGTACACCATCGGAAATCCGACGCTAATTATTAACAACTTGTTTCACCGCTGATGCACGCGCGCGCGCGGGCTCGTGTGTCAAACGAAAATTCTCTCGGTATATTATTCGACGAGCGATCGCTCGATATACACATCATAGGTATATATATAAATATAACAAGCGGAAGGATCCAATTAAGAAAGCGATCGTCGAGGGATGGGCGTGCGAACACACGCGCGCGTATACGCATTATCGTAATTGAATTGACTACGTTAAAATCGAATTGAGAGTCCGCCACGCGCCTGTACGAATCGAAACGTTTAAAAATAAAACAGACTCGCAAGCGCGAGATTTGTTTAGCGAATAATTAGCTCGAGCGAATTAAAAGCCGCGTTAAAAGTTCCTGACGTCAGCCGTGCCGCTATTACAACACATCCCAAGGGTAGTATCAAGATCTTCTATTATAATCTAACGATCAGCGTCTTTGGTGCTGTTCGAGGGTTATATATATATATATATATATATATGTAAAGGTTGCGCTGTAGGGTATGCAGAGAAAGGAGAAAAATTGCTGTATCAGGACATCGTCGTCGTCGCGATTGCGGAGGAGAAAGTAAACATGATGGCATTTATCTCTCGCTGCGACTAGTTTTCACACACTTTTGCACTTAAAAATATGATGTTCTCGGAGTCACTTGTTTTTTTTTTTCATACATTTGTAATGTATAGGTATATAGCACAGAAGTGGTGAGATAAGCGCGCGGTCGAAATACAAATAACTCATGAATGACGAGTTGTAAGTGTGACTTTCTTTTATTTCTATGCTACGTAGTTGCGGATACCATTCATAATAATTTTTCGTTGTGTGCTTACGTAAGAACACGTTAACAGTTTAATCCATAGTGTAATTTACATCAAAACGGTGAAATTCATTATATATGGGATAACGTATTTCGATAGTCTTTTCGATTTCACCCAAATTTATTTGAAATTCACGCAACAGAGTAAATTTCAATCAAACAAATGAAAAATATCAAACCTTTATCGGCAGGTAAAATTAAATAACAACTTCCATTTTCCATTTACCAAAGCCCGATGGCTTAGAGAAATTACAACAAACATTACCTCTCGTATCCGTCAAAAGGTCCTCTCGTAACAAAATCCACCCTTTCACGGTACACATCGCCCCATTATAAAATATAGGTCAATAAACAAAACTCTCGTTTGCTACTGCAAAACGTAAACAAGCTCTCGCAGCACGTACACATGCGCATATGTGTATGCAACTAAATATAACCGCGCTCGCGTTATTTTTAAACGAACAAACATAGAGTCGCGCGCGGCGCTTACTCGCTCTAAAGCGTCTCGTCTCCCTAGCGCGCACCACCACCCATCATCATTATGAATGGTATCCACGGAACCAAACCTCCGCACCACATCTTCCACAGCGTATATGACATATACACACCCTACGTATCACAACTCATCATCGGCAGTGCAATCGTACAAGTAGCAGGTAGCAGTACGTATGTATGTCCACACGATCCACTTTTGCACTACTCCTCTCATCTCGCGCGATCGGCCGAAAGTACAATAGTAGTAGCAGTATCAGCTGCAGGCGGCGTTCTCCAGCCCATTTCACGAACGCGCGCGTACGTATATATGTGTACGAGAGAGAAAGAACACGACGCACGTACACACAGGCAGTTGGATAGAACTAAACGAGAGAGAGAGAGAGAGAGTGAGTGAGTAAGTGGCTGCGGGCAGCAGCGGCGGCAGCCCGTGACTAGCGCGAGTGAGCGCGCGCGGGAGATCCTCGACTGCCTCCGTACCACCCGACACCAAGAGTATAGCAGCGCGCGGCGCAAGCGCGCACCCGAGGGAGTGAGCGAGTGAGAGAGAGAGAGGACGAGAGCGCGCGCAGCAGAGCACTTTCGTCCAGGGCGGCTGTGCCTACACACACCCCCCGGGAGGGGCGCGCAAGCGGGCGAGAGAGGGAAAACGCGTGTACGTCTCTGCAGCAGCAGCAGCAGCTTTCGTTGACCCGCTTAGGATTTGGACGTGTCCGAGCGCGAGGAGAGAGAAGCGAGGATGCGTTAACGAGGGCCGTGGCAGTGCCGCTACTTTTCTTTTATTAGGTGCAATGTTTCTTACCCACTCTCGTGTACTCGTGTGCTTTCTTCTTTTTCCCCCTTTTTTTTAAGGAAAAAAAGAGAAGACTTTAGAGATTCGCTCTCTGCGGTTGACTTTGACGAATGGTGTGTCGCTCGAGAGCACGCAGTTGAGAGAACGCGCGTGTAGAGTGTAGAGAAATGTACTTTTGAGCCAGAGAGAAGCGAGATTTTTCGTGGCGATGTCACATGGTATGGTATAGTGGAAAAATCGCTTCCGGCCGATACGAGAGAAAGAGCGTTCACGGATTCGAGGGAGGGATTTGCCTGCCGCGCTGTAGATAATGCTAGGCGGAACGTGCAAAGTTCTTGTTTTGGAAAGAGAAGGAAAAAAACGAAGAGTATGCACGACGCGCTTGGACCGTGAAATAAGTAGTAAAAGGTTGAGAGACGGGTTTTGGATACGAATTACGGTTTCGCACTACGCCTGAGGATAAGTATGAAGAAGGGGGCGGCGTTGACGTTTCGTAAATAATGGACCGGGCTATTAATAGTTAACAAATATGGCGTTTATGTACTTGATACTTTGGAAGAAATGTCCATTAATTAGCTGTCAGCGAGTTTAGTAAGGTGTATCGAAATGAGTATAGAAATATGAAAAAGTTGCTTTTCATAAAAAATGTCTTTCTCTACAGTTTTTAAATTAAATTATATAATTAGTACTATAACTTTTATATATGAATTTTCATCACCCGTAAAAATACTTTTTTTATTATTGTTGTTATTGTTAATAAACGTAATTGTCATTGTATTGTTGAAAACAGTACAGGGTAATTGAAACCTCACGATATTGCATTGCAAAAAATTCTATAAAAGGTATTTTAGCTGGATTACAAAAAAAACAGCATTGTTAAAATGAACCTAGTTGATCATTTATTTGCTATAAAGTTTTTCAAATCTAATGGAAGAATGAACAAGAAAATATCTATAACTTTTATTAGAGATAATATACATTCCAAGATAGTTATCATGTTTTAAGTACCTGATAAGTTTGCCGGATCATTTTTATTGAACGTAATCCCTATACTCCGGAAGAAAAATGCTAAAACTTCTTATCTACTTCTACGCATTTCCTTTTTTTTTTACTTTGGCGATGAACGTAAAAGCTTATTTATGTTTACACAAACTTTATTTCATTTTTACCATCAAATTATCGAATGATTTTGATATTCTTATAAATGAAATTTTTTCGCGTATTCAATTATTTCTCAAACTTTTCTCATATGTGAATTTCTCTACCATTATAAAATCCATACAACTGCTTTTATTAACATATACCACGTGGTCACACTTTAACTTTCAAACGTACGAAAATTGCAATTCCTCTGCTAGAAAAGTCCCTCGGCCAAAATTCAACTCATATGCAGGCGCGACTTCGCGCGAGTACCCAAAATAAGCGCTTCGTTATTTACTTTTTAGGGGGGAAAGAGAGGCAGAGAGAAGAGAAAAAAAACTCGTTAGAGAGCCCTCGCCACCTCCTGACCTTCGGATACTCTTACACGTATAGGTACACATACACACACTTACACGTGTGCACCGAGCGCTCTGAAAAGAAAAGTTTCTAATTGGAGCCACTCCTACGAGTCATCTTATCATATGTATATATATATCGTCCGCTTCTAAAGCATGCGCAGCTGCGCGAGAGACGCGCGCAACGTGGATTCCCTTCAGTAGACAAGTGTATACACATGAACGATGATGATGATGATATCTGAGGATCCTGTGCTTTTAGTAGTGAAGATTTAAATGGATTATTTGCTCTCTTCTCTGGACTAATATTGAAAGAACTGCGAATAATTGTAATGGTTCGTTCAATATTTTGCTTGTAGTAGTTTCATTTAAATTCATTCCAATTATTAATAAACTAATAAAATATAAATTCACAATAACGTAAAAATTCATTTAGTTACCTTTTTCCAGACACAACAAATATAATAAAAAGATTTCCAAGTAAAATGAAAAAGAGGAAAAAAAACATTTGGTATTAATGTATATTCATATTAATTCATTATGCGTATTGTTTTGAAATGATTCTCGTTGAAAATTCTTCCGAGAAAAACACATTTTAAACGAACATATTTCAGATGTATATACGTATTTATGTTATACAATTGAAACAAAAGGCAAGCTTTGTGAAAAGCTCAATTTCGTCCCTTGTTCATTTTCCAATCAAATCACGAATTGTTCATATATTCAGTAGAAAATTTTACAAAAAATATTGAATACTGCAATCTAAAAATACATTTGAAACTATAATGTCTCGATTTGGTCAATACTACAGTATATACGCTTACACCAAGTATATCAACAATTTATTTTTCAAGTATTCGCATGACCCAGTTCTAAAAATGCCTTACGATAATTTTTTTCAAATTTACAAAACCATGAAAAAATTGATCTGCCAGACAGCAAAAAAACCTTATTTCCAGTATACGCTGATATCCAAAAAAAGGAAAACTTCATACCTATCGCACCTTATATCTTTCCTCCATCCCCAGTGAAAACACAAAAGGTCGCTCAATTACCCTCCTTTCTTCCCCTCCCCGTTCATACTCCCCATAAACATTCGGAATTCCTCGCTCACAATACCTATACACCACCTACGCTACACTGCACCACACCTTCTGCTCTCCGAAGATATCCTCGCTCTCACGCGCGTCTGGACCTCGCGCTTATGCCAAGACGCTCAGTAGCAAGTATAATCCCGTCGGAAAGTACAAGAACACAGAAAGATTTGACTGACCCAGTTCCCCTCCGCGCGCGCGCGCGCGGGTGGACGAGGGAACGGTCTATCGAGACACACGCGCGCGCGCGCGTGGAAGATTCCATCTCTCTATATAGTGCGCGATAAGAGCCGCGCCGTCCATCTCTCTCACTCAACCCTCGATCAGTCGTAATCAATCATTTTCCGAAAATCAATCTACCTTAATTACGGAGCCTCACTTCCGGACGATATTTCGGCGTAATGGTGTATAAGGGGAGATGAAGGTATGTATAGAGTGTTGGATGGAGAATGAACGAGTTTAGAAGTATAGGAAAGATCAAATTGATTTTTGAGTTCTTGGTATGGTGAATTATAGCGATGCCCGGGACTGTTAAGTGCGCAGAGAATGAAAAAAGTCGACGATTGGAAAAGTTTCGGGTATTTAAATGATTAAAAGTACGCGCAGCAGCAGTGGTGCATTGTGAGAGCTATTTCTCTCTTTTGCGATTCGAATGAAAATTGATATAAAGTTGCCGGCAGACAGAATCGCTCTTTTTTTTTTTTATTTTCGACGTTATATAGTGACGCACAACTGGGAGATCGCTTAAGCGTTATGAATTTTTATCGCGCAGTTCCGCGGAGGAAAATTCGAAAGTTGTACAATGAAATTAAATCGGACAAAAGGCCGGATTTTAAGAGAAAGAGAGAAATTTAATTTGTTTTTAAATACAAGGCAAGAAGCGTGCTTTTGATATAAGCAAGCTTTGCAGTGCTCTTGCAATTATTTACGCTTTCATCATGCTTATTACGAACAATGTGAGTTAAACAATAATGTAAAATCAACAGTTCTGAAATAATATTATTACGTTACGGATTAATTTAAATAAAGATACTGTATACGTAGAAAATACGGTAAGATTTTTTTTTACAGAGAGTAAAAGCAGCGTAGAAAATATCAAATCTCATTCGCCGGAATCTGTACAACCAAAAAGATCGTATATGTATATACACAACACCGTCACGGAATACTATGAATACAAGATTTTACGAACAACATAATTTTGTAGCGCGGTGCGAGCCGAACTTTCGCTTTACATTTTCCCCGATAATACCTTGTTAATAAAACTCGACGCGTGGAAAAAAGGTAGAGAGCTAAAAATACATTAACATACTGAAAAGCGAACTTCGGCGCAAACTTTCCGAACAAATTCTTTCCCCCGCGCGCACTATACGCCAAAAGAACGCATTGAATATAAACGCGTGCCTCGTTAAAAAAAAAAAAAAACTACCGACATGCGCTCGCCCATTATTACCCCAAAATAAAGGGAACGCCTCGCGCTGGGAACCGCGCGTATAATCGATTCATCGTTCGCGCAGCCTTAAATAACTCTCCGTATATACATACACAACGCGCTATTCTCCTAAAAAAAAGGCGGCGATTTTACGACTCACTCGTAAACTCCACAGCGTGGAAAAACCGCGCGCGAAAATCCAAATAACAAAGTCTCGCTTTCCTCGAGAGGAAGGAAGGAAGCGAGCGAAAAATGGAGGAGTTTTCGGACGCGCCTTTTCTAGGTCTCGACCAAGGTCGATTGCTCGCTCGCGCGGGCAGGAAGAGAGAGAGAGGGAGAAGCAGGAAGTTTCGACTTAATTTACGAGCGCTTTGACACTCGCGCGTATATAGCGAATGTTTACGTTCTGCGAGCGTGCGATGTTATTGCGCGCGCGTGTGTCGCCCATATTATACCACGCGAGAGAGAGAGAGAGAGAGAGAGGGAAATGCTGCAGAGAAGCGAGCAAGAATATAAGGAATTCTATTTCCTCTTTGGGAAGTTGAATTATTAGCTGGTGCGGGAATTATACTTATATGTTTGGGATTAATTTATTTCGCGCAAGTGCGCGCGTTCACATGTGTGGCGACAGGATTTTGGGAAGTTTATACGAGCCGTTTGCGGCAAAGTGGGATAATTAATATTGTCGACGTATATATATGTATACTTATGCGCTGATGGTTTTTTTTGCGTAATTTTTGCGCAAATAAGGCGGAAAAGTGTTGATTTATTTGTTTGATTGAATCGACCGATCATTTTGTGATTTTATATGTAGCTATATTAAAAGTTGAGAGTAAAATTAAAACCTTTGATGATTAAAAGTTGAGAGTAAAATTAAAACCTTTGATGATTTCGATGACATAATATACGTACGGTATTCACTCAGGATAATTAGTCGTAAAAATTGCGTAAAAATGTGAAACCCATAAATGGCGACATATATAATTTTACGCAAAATATACGTATAATGATGAAGCCGAGCTTAATTGCAGATACATTATCTGTTAATAAATATTAAACACTCAGCGCTCATTTGAAATTCAAATCAATGTTTCGATGCTGTAAAATAATACCTGTGTATATGTGCATTTAATTGGAATTTACAAATGTATACATGCGCGCAGGCACGTAAATGTAAAAGAAAAAATATTATATTATCGTATTAAATCCTCTTATATAATGACGCTTGCATATAACGCGAAGTCAATATTTAAAAACACAGAGTTCAATCCAGTTTTAAATTCAATAACAAACTGCCGTTGATTTAATAATAGCGGCAGTATATACATCCCGCTAAAAGCGCTCGAAATCGATAAGTCATCGTGGTGAACTCCATCTATCGCGGCTGAGAGCAAAATAGAAGCCGCGAATCAAATGGTTCTGTGCACTTACCGATATCACCATTGCTAAGTGGCTTGTCAATTTCTTGTAAAATACTGTCGTCAGTCGTCACATCTTTTATGGAGCCTTCTGGGTTGTCTGCAACAGAAATGAAATAGCCGTGATAATATTGAAACGCTTTTACAAATGAATTGAGGTATTTTTAGATTGTTTGTGTTTAAGTTAAAGTCTGGAAAGGTAAATAAATAACGCTATATTGTTTAGAGAAACATTATATTATCAAATTTCACAAGAATTGAGTATGAAAACTTATGTGTAACAATAATAAATAATATTATAAATATTAGCATATAAAAATACATATTTTAAATTACAATATTCAAGTGGAAATAACGTAGTTATATTTAAACATGTACAGTATATTCTTTGTACAGACTATATAAGAATTAATAACAAAGTTAAAGCCTTATAAACAATTTACAAATTTACAATGGAATTGACCGATCAAATATTTTTATTATTATAGATATAGTCTGTATGAAGTTAATTTAGGCATGTACAATCTTTATAAAATTCTACTATATCACCTAATTACAGTTAATCATCACGGTTTCTATATTGTAATTATGACAATTTGTGTTGTTAAAAAATTTACAATAATGGAAATAACTTTAACATGAAAGTACAGACTTTTTAGAGTCATCCTTAAAGTCTTTGCAAGATTCCTCTAAATTTGTCCTGCTTTTTTCATCTAACATATCAGCTATTACAGATTTAATTTCTTGAGGAAGACCTTGTAAACTTGGACTGGCAATACCAACTTCCATCATCATTTCTCCGTGTACAGGTGCTAACAGGTTATTTTTAAATCTGAAAAAAATAGTAAACGGACTTAATGTACAAAAATAAAAATAATTTTTGTGCTTAAATGTAATTTTATTTTATCTGTTATTCTAAAGATTATAAAATATAGTATGTCAAACTTCTATTTAATCAAAAGATGATGCAAAATACCTTAATCCTAATTCTTTTAGATGCCAAAACTTTGTAAGTTCTTTTTGATGCATATTAACATGTTTCGCAACATTTACTGAGATAGATCGAGTTTTACAGCTTGAAGTCCCTTTAGGTACCAAATTCAAAACCAACCAATCGCCAATAGGAATTCCAATAAGCTTGCATCTAAAATCTCTTATATGGTACAATAAAAAATGTATTTCATAGATATTTTTTTCTGGATGTTTCCAATCATTTGGAATACATGTGACATCCTTGCTCCAAGTACTAAAATAAGTAAACAGAAACAATTATTCAAGTATTCATGTTTATATAAATGAAATGTATACACTTAATATATATTATGATCAAAACAAGAAAGATAATAAATAGCAAGTATTATAATTGTGCTTACTTATTTTCTACATCCCAGAGACTAGACACTCGATATCCCTTTTCTGACATCAGTGTAATGAAGAATGCCATCATATGATCAAACTTATCTGCATTTTTGTCTAATTTTCCAACAGTGTGTAGTAAATTTGCTGCCAGAGTTATCATATTGCTATCCTCAGCAAACGCTGGAGTTGACATTTTGGAGCTTTTCATATCAACATAACCTAAAGTATTTTCTAATATCTTTTTCGGTTCAATGACTTGAAATCCTTGTTTCTCTCTACAATATCACGAGATTTCTACGACCATCTATTCAAAACTATATTACAGTAAACTCTTGCTACTTGTTCGCGCGACCTTCGTAAACAAACAACGTTCGACTCTGATAAGGACTCAAAAGGCACAACAGTACGCGCATGAGCGTCGTTCCGCACGAGCTTGAAAACAACATTGTAATGGCGTAACTGGCGTCATCTATTGCCTCTCTGAGCAACTACACAATGCGATAATCACGTGGGAAATGTCAAATTTGACAGATCGGTATTTATTTGTAAACAATTGTTCAAACAATTCTATAGGTAGAGTTAGCTGACGGTTATTATTGCATAAATATTGTATATAACCAAGAATAAATTCCGATTTCCATTAAACAAATATGAACTTGTTAAGGCAAACTTTAGGGCATTTATTTATTTTTTTAAATCAAAATAATTTAGTTATTAATCATAAAAACGATAAAAATTTCATAGTCTACTTTGAGGAAACTCTTAAATAAATATTTGATGAACAATTTGTATTATAATAAACTTTTACTTAGTGATGTATTTTTTGAATATTCATAAACGTTGACTACTACACTTTCATCAATAATTATTAAAATAAAAATTTATCACAAGTAAGATCGTTAGTAAAAAAGAAACTGATCAACTAATTTCAAAGTATTATCCAATCTGACATCCCTATATTGATTTAAAAGTACACATTCTATCACAAAACTCCAATCAGAAAAGTAACGAAATCTTATTAGTTTTCAATTAACACTCTTGTTACAATATTAATTGGACCCTAAGTCTCATAAGTATTGTAGCCGTTGAACAATAACTCCATTACCTCATACGCATTTTCCAAAACAATCGAGCCATCAAACCCGTTCACCAAATCAGCCAAAACCTTTTCCTTCCCACGCACACGGCCGCCCAACCCACATAAAAGTCGTCCAGCAAGAGCTGCGCTTTCAATCACGCGTGTGATTTTCTCTCTCGCACGCGATGTATATATACATATATATACATAACATGGAACGCAAAGCTCGCGCGAGCGTAATATCTTATCGTCGACGATCGGCCTGCAGATATAAATCAGACGCCGAGAGGCATATCGTAGGCGTGCCCGTATACATATACATACTTGCTCAGCGCGTTCAAACTTCTCGTCTACCCTTCTGAAACCCTTTTTTTTCTACGATGCACAGCAGACACACATATACACAAACACGCACTCATATATACATTTTGTATATATATGTATATATACGCATAGAGGGAAAGTCTCGCGCGCTTGCGGATAAATATGCAAATTTTTCACTATATAGCGAATACAGTTAGGCTCGCGTGTACGCACGTTTGTGAGTACCTTAAGGTTATATGTTATATATTGTTTTATGTAACAAACGCGATGTATACAATGAAGTCGGCGAGGGAGATTCGCGTAAGGTAAAACGATGCGATAGCTTATCGATGAGCGCTCGCGGCAATGTGTTCGCGGTGAGAGGGGATAATCTAGTTTTTGCGCGTAGCGCACATATATATATGCGTGCGAAAGTTTATTGTGCGCTCTCGTTAGGTGTTTGCACTCTGTCTAGTGGGGATATTATATATGTTTGTATCGCGGATAAGTCGAAGGTGCCCGCGAAAATGTAATATAGCTTACGTGCTATACGCGAATAATACGTAGTGTGTACTGTCAGCGGGGTACTGTAGTCGTATGGTTGACAAGAGCATTTTCAATCTTTATTTGTGCTTGGTATTTCAATAAAGTTAAAGGTTTTTGGTTTATGCGATTTTAAACTTTTCGAATTTTGTTGTTTACCTTTATATGTTGTACATACAAAATATTGACGTTTTCGTGTAAATAAACAGAAAATGATCCCTTTTAATTATAAATTATTAAATTTTGTTATATATTGCTGATGATATTATACAATCTAATCAGAAACAAAAAAAATATATTATAGAAAATGAAAGAAAATTAAATTGTAAATCATGGTTTCATTGCCGCATTAAAACATATAATTCGCACCTTGAAACAGTTGAATTCTGAAACCGTAATAATCAGAGTGTGGAAACAGAGAATATCCTGTTATAATAACTCACGCATCTCAATAAGTTCATTCATATCAATGGAACGAGTGAATCACTGAAAAGTAGATGCAATCGAAATGCCAACTTCATCCGACCAAACGAACGAAATTCTGCTATCAAATATATCTTTATTTTTTCAATTTCATCAAGAGACCGAAAACGTCGAACGAGTCATCATAAGTAATTCATACTACCTATACTGGTCTGGTCTGTCTGTCGCGAGAATCCTGATCTCTCTCGCTCTTTCGTGAAATAGCAGCCGATACTAGTAAGTAGTAGCGGCGGTTTACGCACGTCCGAGAGCGACCGGTACGAATCACGGTTCTCTCTCTTTCTCTCGCTCTCTCTCTTTCTCTCTGACTCATGCCGAATTCCTGCTTCGTCGAAAAAAAACCGGCGTTCCTTAACCTTCCTCTACGCACGTATACATGTATATATAGAACCGTGCTGCTCGCGTCTCCTTCTCTCGCCCTCTCTCTCTCTCTCTTTCTCTCTGAATCCCTTCGCAAAACGTTGAGCGTATCTTACACGCACAATCGCAAAGGGAAATTGCGTACACGCACGATTGTAAACAATAGCCTCGGCAGCGGGTGTGCGCGCGCAAGCCCGACGGCTTTAAGTATAAAAATCGGCTGCACTCGCCGAAGGTCACGCTCTCGCACATCCTGCCTACACTCTCACGTTATCACACATACACACACACACGCACGTATACACGCATACATTTTAGGTACCATCGTTTGTGCAGAATAAGAAAAAAGTATATAACGTATTAGAGGCCTATGTATGTATATATATGTGGCCGCAGCGCAAGCAACCACTTGTTGCGGCAACGGCGGCGGCGACAGCGGCAACTCCGCGTGGCACCACACACACACTACCTGCTGCATCGGCGGGCTGCTGTAGGCCAAGCATGAGCTCTGGCTCGCCGTCATCATCGTCGTCCTCGTCATCAGGCTTCTGGCTCTCCTCGTCGAGGTCCTTCGACTCCAAACGTTCATCCACACTTGGATCCTCACTAGTGCACACACTCGCGACTACAGGCTCGGCCATTTTTCGAGGTTAATAACGCGGCAGCGGCGGCTACGGCGCCTACTTCGACGCTCGGACACACCACATTCGAATTCGCCGATTCTTCTCTTCTCTCTCTCTCTTTCTCTCTTTTGCTCGCTCGTTCCTTCTTGCCGCCGCTGCGGTCTCTCGCTTTTTTTACTATACACACGCGAACGCGCGCGCGCGCGTAAAAGAGTAAAATACTGTAAGGAGAGGGAGGGAGGGAGGGAGACACGGTCGCCGCACCGATCTCCTCGCAGCCGCTATAGCCGCGCCGCGATCGGCTTCTCGGCTTATACTTACTCGCGCTCTCTCGGTGCTTTTGACACTTGTTGGAGAGCGGGTATATATATATATATATACATATATGTAGGTGAGAGAGTGAGAGAAAGACAGAGCGTGTGCGTGCGGAGTGTACAGCAGTAGTCGCGGGTCGTTGGGTTTTCGGAGGAGAAGGTAGGTAGGATTGTAGGAAGAGTGCGAGCGAGAGGGAAAGAGAGAGAAAGATATACGGTGAGGAGAGTGTATATATATAGGTGGTTCCCAGGAGAGAAGAGAGATGGCGGCAGGTGGGCGGGCCGGTGTGAGAGGCCGAAGCTTAATAATTTTTTACGGTAAAACAGAACCGGAACGTAAACAATGCGTTGCTAGCAGGTAATTGATTGCTCTAATTGTCACTCTCTACTATGCAATCATAACTGGCTTTTGTTGATTATATTAATTGACAAGTGTTATCTATTTAATTTATCTGTCAATTAGATTCCTAACACTTAGAATCAAGCATCTTTCATTAATAATAGTTCAATTTGCTGATTAATCACAATGAGTACTAATTTTATAAATAAAAAATTTTAATGCACGAATGACGATGAATTCAGCATGTAGAAATACTATAAATACATTATCAATGAATTTTATTATGCTATATTATAAAATAAAAAAAATAAGTAAATGGTTTGTTTTTTAAATATAAATATATAGTTTAAATTACAACCATCATTATTTGGCTTAAAAAGATATTGATTAAGAGCCAACCATTGTTGTAAAACGGTGCCATAAAACGTGAAATTCAAAAAATTCTGAATTTATATACTTTTTTATTTCTATGACAAATTAATGCTTTACAGTCATTGTAAAAGTAATGCACATAATTGCTCTTAAGTCTTTTACTATATATATAAATAAAAATAAATATATATACATATTTACAAATTAATGATGTTCATGGCGAGTGATCTATGTACCAATAGAGAGTGTAAATTAAATATTTTTTTGCAATAACAATTACATTATCCCAAGAGTTCCGAAAATTGCAAGGGCCCATTTTTCTCACTTAATTTTCATTAATGTGATATAGTTCTTTACTGAATCTATATCATGCAATATAAAATTTTAAATAAAACCTCTTTAGCAAGCCGTCCCCAATGTCAAAAATACCCTATTAAATTTTTTAACGATTCTATCGGCAGCACTTTGCCAGAAACGTTTGGAAAATGTAATTAATAGAATAATTCGAAGATTTAAATTAGTAAGGAATTCTTTATCCCATTAAGGAGGACTTTGCAAAACACTGTTTTCTAAAAATTTTTCATTAAATGCGTGAATGAAATAAAATTAAAACACTAGTCAGGTAGAATCGGTCGGAGACTAATTTGTGTACACTGAGAGAAAAATATCTTTATTGTTAACGTGTACACACGATAACATTAAAATTAGCCAATATCTTAATGAAGATTGTGTAATTTATTTACATTAACTATAGTACAATCTTCTAGATACAATGGATATTTTATTCCAAATATTCGATATGTTAATAGTTAACGTAAGTTTATAGTTATAAAAGTGCCTCCCTACACGAAACACCGCGTGTGTCGAGCCGCGTTCCGTAGACAGATACAGATACAGAACTTTGTAAGAGAGAATAATAGGTTTTTGTATATCTGTCTTTGTCTTCATCCAGATGCAACCTATATTTTTTCTAATCAAGTATTTTATCTTTCCGTTTAAAAATAAGAACAATCCCACTATTAGATCCCAACTCAATAAAACTGCTTTTTTCATTTGTACTTTTTTAAGAATATTATAGGAAAAATTAAATATGAATAATTTAATTAATTGTCGTAGATTTTCAATCCTAGAAAGTACTATTTTTAAATTTTAAATGTTATTGTAACTGTCAAATGACAGTATATTCATGTGAATTTGTCATACGTTAATAGTTAATATATGAGCTATTTGACTTAAATACGCCCATACTTGCCGTAACAATAGCATTTTTGCCTACAGAAGTTGGTATAATTGGCCCAAAATCGAAAATATTACGTTAACTGTTAACATATATGTTAACTATAACAATATTTTTCTCTCAGTGATATAATAATTCGTAATAATTCGAGAAGCAAAAATTTCTTAAGAAATATACCTGCAAATTTAAAAAATCAAGATGTATTATATATAAATCTCGGAACATCCTTACTAAAATGAAAAAAAAAAATATATACGAATTTAAAAATATCAATTAATTATATACTAATTATGGTTCGGCGTAAACATTTTCTGGGTTATAAATCGTTTTGATTGGGATGTCCAATTTTTTCTTAGGATTGTTCCACAGTTGAATTTCTCCACTTCCAAATATGATAAAAACGAGATTCGTGAAAAAGTAAATTAATGCAGAGATGTAAAACACTATGTGCCATTGGCCACGATCCTCCTAAAACAAAAAATAATACATTATTTACTAATTTTCTTCGGAAAATGGATCTGCTACATAATTAAAGATATTTTACAGTTAAGTGTTGATTAAGTAATAACATGTTTCTTATCAAATAAAATCAGTATATGGTTCTTAGGCATATAAAGTTAACTATAAAAATTGATACTCTATTGTTAATATATTTCTACTAGATAGTAGGGAATTATCTATATTTTCTTAACCTATATTAATGAACAACCTCCAAATACAAATCTTTGAATCAGATAATCTCTACCTGACTACGAACACCTTACCTCGTCTCGAACGACGGCACCAACTAATATCGGCGCAACGAT
The DNA here is from genome assembly GCA_035583055.1 of Torymus tubicola. Classification (NCBI taxonomy): domain Eukaryota; kingdom Metazoa; phylum Arthropoda; class Insecta; order Hymenoptera; family Torymidae; genus Torymus; species Torymus tubicola. Next base: position 2,444,177 of record JAWWEQ010000010.1, read on the forward strand.
GCTGATCAAGCTTGCCACGAAATTGCTGATGGCGAACATCGGCCCGGCAAAGTTCGGACTGATGTCGATGTAATTGATCTGAAAACCAGAAAGAACGCCGGCGTTGAGACCGACGGCGAGGACCAACATTACGACGGGCCAGACACGGCCGTACTTGTCGACAAAGCAAAGTCCGATGAGAGCCAACGCGGGTAGCCACGTACCCACGGTATTCCAGAAGCCGCGGATTGAGAATTGGCTCACTCCACGACGAAGTCCGTAGTCAGCCAACCAGCTGAACACGGGATTAAGCAGCCAGCTGGTCATGTAAGGGATCGACGATACCAGTCCGTTCTAGAAACACATGATTTTATCGCGAAACAATTTCTCGTAGTATCTAAATATACGTGCGTATGGGGATGGGCGTGACTGCATGTTATTTTTAAGAAAACTAAGAAAAATCTAGTGGTCGAAAAGTTTCTTCTAGTCACTTTTTTGTATATATACTCTCTAAAGTTGAATTAGTGAAAATTGCTCCACCATTTCAATTCATGGAAAAAACTACTAATTTATTAGTAAATATTCACTATTTGATTAGTATTTTTTTTTAAACTACTAATCAAATTAGTAGAAAATACAAATTAAATTAGTAGTTTTAAAAAACTACTGAATAAGATAGTAAATATGCACTAATAAATTAGTAGTTTTTTTCACTAATTGAAATGGTGGAGCATTTTTCGCTAATTCAACTTTAGAGAGTAGATCGCCATAATAAACCGGGGTAATACCGTTGACAGGATATAAACATTCTTAGGTACTCATTGGAATTTTTTAGAATCTTATCTTTAATCGTGTGCGTAATAAATATGTATATGGCGAACGATTTTACCGGCGTTTAATCATTCATTATAATCTTATTTAACATTGCTATCTTTGTAATATGCAATTTTACCGGATGTCATGGAAAATTAATCTTTTCAGTCGAAACAAAATAATGCTTAAAACTCAAACCTGATGATACATTAAAAAAATCGAATTTGTTCCAAATGGAATTAAGTAAATATATTTCCTGTAGACTTTCATTTATAATTACCGATAAATACATTTTGCACTAGTTCTTATTTATTTATAGAAGATTTTTTTCCTATGATTAGCTATATTCTTTACCTGGGCGATTTCAAAATTCAGCACATGTTTCATATAAGACGGTATCTCTGTCAAAAGGGTCCAAGATCCCCAGGCAGCTCCGACGTGAGCACAAATCAAGGCCCACATTGGTAGCGATGTAAGGATGCTTTTCCATGGTGGTCGGGGTTTCTATAAAATTACAAATTAAAAGGATTGGTTTGATAAGTTTTGTGTCTGAAGTAGTTTAACTTTAAACTAATAAATTCTTACCCTTTTCGCATCATCTTCGGCTTGCCACAAGCTATTGATAATGTACATTTTCTCGTCTACGCTAATACTTGAATGCAATGATGGGCAATCCGTTACTCGAAAGAAGAAGATGAGACTCATAACGATAGACGATAAACCAAAAACGTAAAATATTCCAGGCCAACCGAGATTCGAAGCAGCAATAATACCGGAAAGCCCCATTGCTAGAACGACTCCTAAAGCAGCACTGCCGTGTATAAATGAACCTACAGAATAAACATACTTATTACTGTAAAATAAATTTTGAGTCAATATTTATATTATTTAATTTACCAAAAAAGGCTATGTTAACTTATGGGCCTGCAAATTTTATTATTTTGTCGCATTTAAACAAAAACATTAGAAACAGACATGTTCTACATAATGATGCATGAAATATTCTAGATATTAATTTCTGATTATTAAATTTTTCATGATTCCATCTATTATATTTTTTTTAGAAACGTCTTTATGATTAGCAATTAATCAAAATGAGGTTAGAGAATTTCAAAAACATTTTTTTTAAATCTACTGGGCGAAATCATTCGAAAATTCAGTAGGATATTCTGTACGCCATTTTGAAGGGCTTGATGTTTTTTTCTACAATATTTTATTAAATAGGAAACTACAAATAGTCATGCCTTTATAAAGTATGATATACGTTTGGATTATGCGTGGCTTAGATGTAATCTATAAATAAAAATACATCAACAGGAAAGTAGTATTCTTAAACCGTAAATAATGAAATTTGATAAAAATATTAAATACAGATTACGGACAATTTGCTTCATTTTCAAAGTTGATTTTTTACTAAGCAAAATCTATTTTAGAGAACATAACAACTATTCTAAGTATCCATGAATTAAAAAAAATCTTAATTCTTATCATTAAAAATACCACTACCGCGATCTATGTTAACAATGATTGTCAACAAAGGAGGATTCCCACGGTATCATGCCTTCTAACTTTCCGTATTTACAGAAATGGCATCACATACCTATTAAGATAAAAACAATAGAAACTGTGCTATTAAAGTATATTTTTAAATTTTGGCTCTATTCATAAACACGAAGTTTCTTCAAACTTAAATTATTTTCTAAATTTTAGTGCGTTTAAACTTAAAAATTTGTATTTAAATTTAAACGTCAATTTTGTTTCGTAATCATAACTATAGTTTTCAAAAATTAAAACTTGCAAAGCCAATCATTTAATTTCTTTAAATCCATTTGGGAAAGCAGTCAAATAAATAAACTTTTCAATATTTTCATAATTTAGAATACTTAATAATATTATAACGGATCATAAATTATTTAAAATTAATAACATATATTTAAAAAATTGCATTATGGAAATACAGAGGATTTAATTCATTCGCAAATGTAAGACAATAATATTAATCTTCGAAAATAAAAAAATATTAGCATTCGCGCAGAAAAAAATGAAAGAATTGACATTTAAAAATCTGAAGGACAGAAAGGAAATCAATCACTTAAAAAAATAATTTGTGATTAAAAATCCATATAAAGGTCGAAAAAAAGAAGCTATAATGAACCAAAGCTTTGGAGTTGTATCAAGGAGCGCGGGAGCGTTCCGAAGGCAAGTATAGAAAGAGCCTTAAGGAGTAACCGCGCGATGATATACATTGAAATTATATATACATATGTACATTCGTGTAAGAAAAAATGTTCTTTAAACTTGTTCATTTCTGTGCCGAAAAGTTTCGAATAATGTCGTATAAAAACCTATCACAATCTATCACAACAATTTCACTCTCACTAAGGTAAAATATTCAACTTACCATTCATTTTGGATTATTTTTATTATTTTATGTAAAGAAAAAGAATCAAAGATATTTTTTTTATTAAAAGAGTAAACAACACCGCAATACTCGGACGCCCTATGTCAAATTGAAGGGTATACTCGGACATCGGTTTAACGCAGTACTCGGACATATGTTTTGAAATGTGTCCGGCTACTGCTTTATGCGAATTGAGTGGAATGTTAAGTCGGACAAAAATTTGTCTATACCTCCTTATGAAACATAATCTTCATAAATTTCTAATTGGTTTTGCAATTTATAAGGTCTAAATGAATTCAATATTGGTTAGACTTCGTAATTAATATTATAATCAATTTAAATGAATCCCTTCCTTACTCAATTTCAACAATAATAGTGGTTATTTTATACTGTTGACCGAGTACTGGTATTAATTTTCTCTTTGTTCGGGTATTGGGTATTTTACCTTATACAATATTCCTGTACTTACCGATTCTCGACCTCTCTTGTGGCGGCGCCCACCTGGATATCAGCGACTGTATCGAACACAGTATGCAAGCCTGTAACAGTCCCAAAATAACGCGACTGGCGCACACAGCCATCCATCCGCCGTGCTCCGCAAGAATGGGAGTCATTAAAGTAACAAATCCGCTGAGACCCAGGCCTACTGCAAAGATTTTTCGAGTACTGAAGCGAGCGATGAGGTAGCCACTGGGTATCATCGAGGTCGTGTAACCCCAAAGAAACGCGCTCTGGATCAGCGATGTCTCGCTATTTTTCCAGGGATACACCTTACAATTCGAGAGATTTATTTAATTTTTTATAGAATAAATTGAATTTAGCCTTGAAATAATATACATTTTATAGAATGCATACTTTGAATTTTGAATTGACAGCTTTCATGTCCGTCATAGCCACAATGCTAACTGATATAGACATCCGCATCCCATAAGCAATTACAAGGCTAATTCCCATTAATAGTGCCTGCACATGTCTTGTGCCAAATTTTGCTGAAAATTACATACATTTTACTGTTGTAAAATTGAATTTGATTTTCAAATAATTGCCGCAACAATATTTTATCTGAAAGAGTTTACTTTACCTGGAGCTTTTGAACAATTTTCTGTACTCATTGTGACCTTTTATTCACGGTCTACCTGTTTTCAAACAGTAATGTCATTTTGCTAGTGAGCGATTATATAGATTCATCCCCTCTTGCAAATTACTTTAAAATCTCTGAACGATCGCAGATAAGTATATCTAATTTTATATACTTTCCTCTTTGACAATTATTAGCAGAAGAATTTAATAGGTTTTAAATTCGCGCTTTTTATGAGGAAAGTTATCGTTAGCTTATCGCAGCAATCCAATAAGTCTGTCTTTGCAAGACATTGTCTGAAGCAGATATATGTATATATACATTGCTGTTTTTTCCAATATTTTACTTTTTATATTGAAAATGACTTATGTCTAATTTCTACGCTTTGTTAATTGTAAAATTCAAATTGTATCTAATTAAGCAGTTTTTCGATTGATAACAAGTTTCATATTTAGTAAACATGATTGATAAGAAAAAATTTTGAATTTTTTCAAAATACCTAAGTAAATAAATTAAAATTTTCCGTAATAATTCAATTTAAAAATAAATTACGATTTTATTTGTATGTGTGAAGTGAAGATTGCATTTTACATCAGCAAACTTACTGTTAAAACTAAATATAAAATTAATATTTTTATTTTGTTTTTAAATTGTCCTTATGTAATCAGATAAAAAATGATAAATTGAGGATAAATAAAAATTGATTGCTGAAATGCGCCTCTATTTTTTATTATTGTTTTCATTGTGAAGTTCGAATGGAATTGTTTATTTATTGTAGGTCCTTACATAATCGGTAGGTATGCCACAAGCTTTGCGCACTGGACTCTCCTTTTCTTATCATTAGGCGTAATATAAATAATCCGTTATTTAAAAAAAGAAAATGAAACTCACCATGATAGTCAAGAAACCAAAAATGTAAAATACCCCGGGCCAACGTACGTTCGAAGCAGAAATAAGATCGGAAAGATCCATTGCTACAACGGTTTCTATAATGCAGCACTACCGTGCATAATCCTTCAAAATGGATGTATCTACACATTCTATTATAAATACATTTTAATCGATCTTTGTTATATTTAATTTAGAAATTAATATAATCTAAATATAAAAATACATTGAAAAAAAGGTACGTATCGTATAAATATTGAAGAAAGAAATTTGAAGAAGAAAATTAGAAATTTGAATGAAAGATAGATTATGGTAAATTTATTTCATTTTATCATAAGAATCAGTTTGTTAAATAGTAGTATACGTAAACACTAAAGTATATAACTACCCAGATATTCGAAAACAATTAGTATAATAAGAAAATTATATAAGTGCTATAAATTTATTCAACTCTATCTCAAATGAACTTAAAGGATTAAATATCTCTAATAAATCGTCTAGAATTAAACGAAAGGAATGGTTAAGAGTCATTACTTAGTAATCAGTATTAACGTTACCAATTATTATGTATGTAAGAAGTTAGATCAAAGTATTATAAATTATGTTATGTTTAAAGCTACGGTTTCGAGTAATGTACATTAGATAAAGTTAAAAGATTATTTAATTTTACTTTTAGACTAATATGTTTTAGTATACCTACTCATTAAAAATTTACTCATTTATTTTTTAGCAAATAAGTGAACCTTTACATTGTCAAAAACATAATTTGATTTGGGAATGACTAGATTTTATGTCTATCATTGTCGTAATGGTAATTGATATCAAATTGTGCATCTTGTCAACTGTCTGGAATTTCGTTTTAAGAAATTTTGAAGATGTTGAGACTTTGACTCAATACTTTTGAGAATGATTGATAATTACATTAGGGAGGTCGACCAGATTTGAATATACAATAAGTTAAGCTCTTGCTCGGCCGGTACGGTAGTTGCATAATAGATGTCGATACTTACACACCCTAATCATTTAATTCTCCTGATCTTATCTTTAAAAATGTGTTTAAAATGTGTTAAAAAAAGTTATTGGTTAATCACCGATCAGTAGTACTTCAAATCTGAGAATTGATTCAGCAATAATCGTTTAAAGGATTTAATAACGTATTTACAATTCAAACATTCTTTTTTCAGTATCCGAGACGCTCATCGACTAACAAAATAATTTATTATTTACATTTGATTGTAAGGAATAAGTTAAACCTTCTAATTGTGATTATTGTCGGGTATACACGTAAATTTAAAAACGGTGTAATATTTCTATTTTACCACTAATCCTGTTTTATTGTCGGAACAATAAAGCAAACGAAATTTCTTAAATTTCGTTCCAGAAATAAACAAAAGTGTCAATGCTTTTTTGCCTTGAAATTTTGTAGAACGACGTATTACCGGATTATTCAGGGCAGCTGAATTTTTTCGAAGCGTAAATTACTATTTTTTTATATTAATTACAAATTACTCCTATTCAATCAGTAAGGTATGTCGTCTATATCTATAAAGCTCGGTATCACACACCCCCTGAAGGGTGTGTTCGTGGCTGCACTTGATTTTACCATACTAACACTGTTTTATCAATGGGATCTGTAAAACTTATTAACCCTTTAAGAACTGAATTTTTTTCTGCAAAAACTTTCATAATTTTTTCATAGAATAATTGAATTTGTTTAAAACATCGTTATTTTTATATTTATATTAATTATTTTTACACGTTCTATCGATAACATAGGGTTTATAGTAATTAGGGCATTGTAAAATCCATTCTTCTTGGGAAGGAATTAGATATAGATTGAATGATTATAAAACGAGTGATGTTGACAAATAACATTTATAAAATATAATATATGCAAAAATAATGGGTTTATAAATATATAACAAAATCTAACGTACCATGTTCATATATAGTTATTCACATGCAAATGTCAATACAATCATTTGCAAAATATAAATCAAAGTTAATGTTACAAATAGAAAAAAATTAACGGTATTATACAGTAACAAAATTAATATGTAATTAATACATAATAAACAATCATATTTATAAAGAACCTATTAAGAATTAAATTAATAACAAATTCTTTAATATATATATATGTACAATATTTACATAAATCTTAGACACGAAATCCAGATTCGCAACATAATGTAAAAATCAAGGAGCGCGGGAGCGCTCCGAAGGCAAGTTAGTCTATCTTTAAAAATGCTTATCTAAGCTAATTTTATTAAATACTATTTCATTAGAAAGTTTCAGATTGTAAAGGTGAGTACTCTCAGTAAATCTCAAGAATATCTGATTTTTGCGTTAATCAAGGATTATCGATTGATTTCAGATGTGTTAATGTCGTATCCTTCGGATTGTATACAGTCGATATCGTCGTAAATTCGTAAGACGTCCTGCTACGTTTTTCCGTCTCTGACGATGGCTCATTCCACCATTGAACTTCCCCGCTACCCAAAATTATGAAAACAAGGTTGCCCAGAAAGTAGACTAACGCTGAAATGTAGAATACGATATGCCACTGCTCTACATCTTTCTGTAAAATAAAAAGTATAGATTGATGTTATCCATTTACAGAATAAGCAAAGATTTCAATCGTTTAAAAACAGCCGATTAACTGCTTTGGAAAGATTATAAAATTTTTAAGTATATTTTCGCAACGACGCTTAACTATTTTAACTTTTTTCTTATTATCGTCGCATCACGAATTTTATCAATTCATTTCAAAACCTTTTTAAAAAATCAACGTCAAAGTAGCGCCTAATTCACAGAATTCATTACAAGCATCAACAAAAATCTCACCTGATTCGTAACAATCCGTCCGCATATAATGGGCGCGAGAATCGCCACGATCGACGCTATACAATTTGTAATTGACATCATGGTCCCAGCAAAATTCGGGCTCAAGTCAATATGATTGATCTGGAAACCACAGAGTGAGCCGGCATTCAGACCGACGGCAACGACGAGAAGGGTGACAGGCACTGTCTTATTCTGGACATCCACAAAACAGAGTGCGAGGAGAGCCACGGCTGGACCCCAGTGCGCCACTGTGTTGCTGACTTTGCGTATGGCACCGCGAGGTGCACCTCGACGTAGCGCAAAGTCCGAGAGCCAACTCGCCGGGAAGCTAAGCAGCCACATGACAAGATAGGGTAGCGCTGACATCGTGCCGTTCTGTAAAAGAGAAAGTTGTATGTTTTTGCAAAAACTTTTATTTGTTTAAAATTGAAATTATTGAATTTTTAAGGTAACGCGTTCTTGTATGAATTATAATAGCATATTTAGTTTTCGTATGTCATAAATAGGTACGCGTTTTGTTGAATTTTAACGAATTGTTTCAAACTAGAACAAGGTAACGTTGTATCGAAATTTGGTTACGCCTGCAATTCGCGCGAGATCAAAGTCTTAGGAGAGACATAAAAGTTTATGTCTATTATGCTGCACTATAAAATAAACTGATCTATTTACGCAAAAATCATTTCGTCGAATTGTAATTAATGAGGTATTTCTAAATTTTGTACGAACAATATTTCAAATACATAATTATTACGGGTTCTAAATAGTGCTTTATAAATATTAATATCGACGTGACTTTTAAACAAATTTTATTGCGCCTAAAGAGAAAAAAAAGTCAGTTACCGTAAATACATACTTATTTTATGTGAATTTAAATTGATGTTCTTTTATAAGTTTTCTGATTTGCGTATCTTAATGAATAAATAAAATATATCTTTAAAAGAAGATTTTTGAAAACATAAAAATACTTATGTAATTCAAATAAAATTATTACAAGTGTTATGTTTGTTAATTAAGTCGTCAAATCCGTCAGTTTCCGAGTACTAAATTTTTTTTGCATTTAGAATTCTTTTGTTCTTACTTGTCACATAATATAAATTATGTGCAATAAGGATGTGTCAAAACGAGCTCTTCGTTTATGTAACATATGTTATTTAGAAAATACAAAAGTGCACGCGTATATGTTGTGTTTAAAATTTAAATGTGCCTGTAGATAATAAAACGTGTTATAAATACAATTCCACTAAGAACATAACAGTAGTAATAAAGTTATTACAATTGTAAAATTCAATTCACCTCTTTTATACTGAATCCAACGATTTCGCTCATGTAGGTAGGCATTTCAGTCATGAGCATCCAGAATCCCCAGTTTTGAGTGCAATGTACGATGATCAGCGCCCACATTGGCAAAGATGTAAATATTTCTTTCCATGGAGTTCGGAGCTTCTGTAATACAAGAAAAAATATTGGTGGTCAATAAGATAATTTTTAATAAAACGTTCAATAATTTATTTATTAATATTTTTCGTTTAAATAAAATAATATAATATGAATATTATAAATATTTCAACAATACTTTATTTATTCTATTCAAAAAGAGCGCCACAGAAAATTATTTTACCAACCGAGGGTAATTGTTAGGTTGGTATTTGCTCGCTGAAAGCTTTGTAGATGCGTTCCGCGTCAGCTGTTTTTTCGTACTTGAAAATAACTACTCTTCAGCGCGAGAAGAATGATGCTCTATGTAACTAAGTTTTTAAAAAACAGCTAACGCGAAACGCACTTGTAGTACTTCTAGTCAATACCTATAGGTATACCAACGTAACGATTTTCACCAGACTGTAGGAACTGCTGGAACATTATTGTATCGGAACGGAATCGAGTAGCTAAGTATAAAAAGACAAGCTAAGCCAGTCGCACACTGCTGAGTGCGCATGCGCAACACCTGCAATCCAACTGTTGTTTGGGCATTCTGTCAGTATTGTGTGTTTACTTATTGCATACGAAAGGTTTTCAAATTTGATCGTATAAATGCCAATTATTATTTTATTTGAACTCTGGAAATAGCGGATACTTTAATCAAATTTGTAACGTGAGTATAGTTGAAATCTTTTCAAAAGTAAAACACTTGTATTACTTCTTAACAATACTTTAACCTATACGTGCACCAATTTTTTAATTGTCTTGCATTATTTATAGAGAATAAATTATTTTAGGCTCAAAACAAACATGGACAATGTTATTGATTCTCTATCAAAAGAAGCTCATTCGTCATCAGAACAAAAGACTGAATACAAAAGTGACAATGACCAGAAAGATTCATTCAAAATAGAAAAAATTAAAGAGGAGTTTGATAATGAAATTATGATGCCACATCGACCAGCAACTAGTTCTGCTACTGTTAAAGAACGGCGGGAAAGTAAAGATAAAAACAGAAAAGAATTAGAAGAAGAAGAGCGAGAAAAAATGCAAGTATTAGTCTCCAATTTCACTGAAGATCAATTGGATCGTTATGAGATGTATAGAAGAGCTGCATTTCCTAAAGCAGCTATTAAACGAATAATGCAAACTATAACTGGATGTTCAGTGTCACAAAATGTTGTAATTGCAATGTCAGGTATAGCTAAAGTATTTATCGGTGAAATTGTTGAAGAAGCCTTAGATGTTATGGAAGCAAACGAAGAAACTGGACCAGTACAACCAAAACACTTGAGAGAAGCTGTTCGAAGACTGAGACAAGAAGGACAAATTCCACATGGAAGAGCACAGAAAATGTTTTTCCGTTTGTAAATATTTATAAGTATCCAACTATTAATATCAGTTTTTTTAAATTGATAATTTAAAGTGATTTTAAATTAATTCAAACAATAGTGCAATATACATTTTTCATATTGTATTCCAATGAATTGATTTTAATTCTATGTTTCATAAAAAAACATGTACATGATTTATACAAATTAAATATTCAAAATATGATTCATGTCTAAATTAGATGAGTCTTAAATCGTTCACTTCGGTAAAATAAAATTTATTGTAATATAAAAATACTATACAAAAAATAAATCAATTTTATATGTTACTAAAATTTTCTTCAAACATTTTTCATTTTTGGTGTTTTTTGTATTTTTCAATTTTCAACAACAATAATTCTATCCCATAATGTAAGAATTTAAATGATAAAAATGAAGTGAAAATCTATATATTGTTGCTTGTTGTAACAAAAACTCTCTAGTACACAGAACCAAAGTTTTAATTACCTTCATCAATGTATTGTTAATGAAAAGTATAGTATTATAAACATAGTAGCAAAAAATAGTTATGACAAGTAATTTTCTATTGTACTATCCTCTTTATTTTTAAAGGAAGTAAGTAAAATAATTGTTACAATAGATAACTGTTACTAACAAGGAGAGTATCTCAGATCCGGATCACGGATTTTTTTCAAATTTTGAGATATGATTTTAGATACCGAAACGACGTTTTCAGCTGTATTTTAAGGAAACTAGCTACGTACAGCGCGCTTCGCGCACCCTATACCTTCTCTTGTAAAATTTTTATAAATTTAATGTTATTTTTTTTAAACGATTGTAAAACAATAGAAAATTAAATATTAGTATGCCTTTTTTACAGGCGG
>JAWWEQ010000010.1:2455913-2503851 GCA_035583055.1 Torymus tubicola
AGGGGAGATTTTTGATGGCTGTTAGGGTATATAGGGATTGGTTTAATGAAGCGAAAAGTATTTAAGTGTGTTTTAAGGGGACGAAGGGTGCTGTGGAATTGTTTTTTTTATGGAGGTGTTCGTTGGGAGTTTATTTTTAATTAATAGATGGGATTTTCGGAATGTTTTGTAACGAAGGTGTAACGTAGAGGTTTAAAAATAATATCCCACGTTAAATCTCATGTACACACGTGTATATATAGCAATTAAACTTTTCTTAAACCTCGTTTTCACGCCTTTCCAACAACCGTACACACACATATACCCACGGTTCCGATACCATCTCACATCATCCGCCACTCTTATCTCATTAAAACCCAATCATCTCTCAAACACGCGACTAATCATCATCATCATCATCATCATCCTTTTCCTCCACAACAACCTACCGATTACGTAACCCTTGTTCTCCATTTTCCCATTCTACATATATTTTTCAAAAAAAAAAAAACAATCCTCGGTTAGCCGCATACCCGTGGCTTTCCATTATGATCGGTTTATACTCCGTGAATTTTCTACACAACGACATAGCATTGCAGATTACGAGAATGGGCTTATATATATATACACGCGCGCGGGGGGAATCATTGCGGCCACGCGCGCGTGTGCGCGAGTGTCAAGGCGGATTAGTCAGAATTAAATTAATTCAAGGCGGTCGTTCGGTATATATAAGCGCGCGTGCTTCTTACTCTATTAGCCAACTATATAACACGTATACACGCTGGACTTGTACCTAACGCGGCACTTGTGCAAACATAGAAGTGTCGCGCGTTCATCGTCGTGTGTCTTGTATTGATGTATATATATATATATATATATGTTGATTGGTAAATAAACCATAGCGGTGCTGAGTATATTGGCAAAACAACTTCGTTCTTTTTATTTTCTACATTGCGGCTTCAGTGCGAGCTTATACACTCTTGCGTATAAATAAATTCGCTATTTTCACCGTGAATTATCGAGATTATAATAAATTCCTTATACGCATTCGTACACTATAAATATTAAACGAAGCAGCAGCACCAACAACCAAAAATTTTTCCACCCCATCATCAATCACTATATATACCCCCTATATACCACTCTCAACCTTCTTCAACAACAACAATACTACCCCATATATTTCTCTCTCTCTCTCCCACACACGCATCCCAATACAAAACACCCCACCCGAAGAAGCAATCTCAATCACGACGGTCTATTGTGATATGGCGGGCGGGCGCGCGCGAGCGAGCTATATACAACAGTGTTCCCACTCTCTCGTTCGACCCAGTGGCCCATTTTCCTCACCCTCCTCCAAGTTCAAAGCAGGGGTTGTGAGAGCGCGCGTGGTGCGAGTCATGCGTGAAACTATTATCGAGCGCATACAAGGGGAGAGAGAAAAAAATGTATCTGTGTGTGTGTGTGTGTGTGTGTATAGGTGAGGATGAATAATGGATATATAGACGCGCGTGCGTGCTAGTATGTACATGCGGGGGCGCGTAAGCTGAAGGAGAAATTAGGTGACGGTGATAAGAGAGGTGGAGAGAAGGAAGAGGGTCGACGTTGTGTGGTTTCAATGCGGAGGTATTATGCGATGGGATGAGGTTTCGTAGTAGGGGGTTGTATGGTGGTTTCTGTGTTGTTGCTATGTAACGAATGGTTGGTCGTGGTTTCGTTGAGATTTTCTGGGGTTTTTCGCGCGTTGATGGTGGTTGTATGTGTTTGGGTCTCTTATTGTGGTGTAATTGTACATGGTGGAGTGTATATATAGAATAAGTTCGCGTGTATATATACACTTATTTATATTTATGGTATATATAAGTATGCTATTAGTCAAAGACAATAGTTTTTCTATAATAGATTTATACAAACATAAACTATAATACACTAAACGACGTTATTTTCAACACACGAGAAAATCGAATAAATATAAAGAGCATCCGTTAAAAAAAAAGAATCCTACCGACAACAATTTCCCTCTCTACCGACGCGTTTTCGCCGATATAAAAAAAAGAAAGGACAACGCTCGTTAAAAATTAACCCGAAGCTCGTTCGTTAAATTAAAACCCACCCCCAATGCTACACGAGTCGTCCCGCGGGTGTAAACCGGAGTGGACTGGGAACGACCGTGCATGCACATATATATACACTCGCCAGAGAGAGAGAGTGAATCATTCGAGCCGTTTAGCTAATCCCCAGTCGAGCTTTACAGTACTGGAATGGTAAGAGAGGAAGGGGAGAACGAGCTTGTTTCGTTTATTCGCGCGCGCCCGCTTCTCTCTCTCGTTTCGTTCGATTTCGAACGTCATCCGCAAATGTTTAAATAAAGCTCCGCAGCGTGGCCCGTTGTGCTTGCCCGTTTATTCGCGAGCGATTCCAAGTATTTTTAAAAGGCCATTCGGCGGAAAAGAAGCTTAACGATTTTTGGTATAGAGAATGGAGAGAGAAAGAGAGAGAGAGAGAGAGAGAGAGAGAGAGAGTTATTGAGCGCGTGTTGAAAGTTTGGCGATTTATAGCTGCAATTTGCACGATTTTCGGATTGTTTTGGTCGGTGAAATAGTCTGTTGAATGTGAGTGGAAAAATGAAGGAATGTTGCTGTAGTCAGCGATGTGTATAGATCGAGTGAGAGTTTAATAACCTTTTTAAAGGAAATATATTGTTTTCTTCTTTCTCCTTTTTTTTAAGTTTGGCTATACAATTGTATATATAGATTAGATTTGATTGAACTTGGCATTTGTTTATTTAAGCGTATTGTTTTTATTGCTCTTGTAAATAAACGTATATAAATATAAAAAAAACTGACAATGTAAATATAACAAACGATCGATTGTTAATAAACCCAAAAATAATAATAATAAACTTTTCAAGGTACAGTATAAGAGCCTTAGAACTCGAAGCGAATTCCAAGCGAATATACAATCAGACCGTGCGATATTGTTCTCCTCGCAAATCGCATAAAAGCTCTTGTACGCGCGCGTACTCGAGCGCACAACGACTATTATACACACACACACGTATATTTCCTCATATCGCCAAATACGTAACGGTCGACGACTAAATATTCATGAGTTCGCTCAAATCGCACCTCTTTTTCTTCTCCTTTCGTTGGAAAAAATATAAAGCGTTCGCTATTGATCACGAAAGAGAGAGAAAGAGAGAAAAGGCATTACCTCCTCGAACGAAAGCGCGTGTGCACTTTGACCAAAACGTGCTTCGCAATTCATTAAAGACGCGCGCGCGCTGCGCTGCACAATAAAGCGCGAGGAAAAAGCGCGCAATCATCGCTGAAAAAAACTCATTTCGCATGATCGAGGAGAGAAGGGGAGGAGGGAGAGAAAGAGCAGACGACGTCGAATAAGAGAGTTCGTCGCTCGCTCGCGCAGTCCGATTACTTATACACGTGCAGCGTTTGTGCGTTCACGTCCGCTTCGGTCTTTCACTCGTTTGCGTTTATATAGATTACTGGGAATGTGGTTTTGTTTCACGATATGTATGTATGTATATATTCGCATACGGCCAGAGTCAAGGTTAATGTGGTCTCAGATTCTTTTTTTTAAACCATGGAATATATATATACTTTTACTTTGAAGAGAGTAAATTCCATGGCTGTATATAGAGGAGTTTTTGAAATGATTCTGTTGCAAAAGTGATTAAAACAAGCGGGACTATTTTAATTAAATTTTAACTACAAGAATCTGGTTTGAAGTTTAATCTGATCAAGGTATATACGTGTGCTGGCAATATAATGAGAATTTTACTCTAAAGAGGAACGAGTTCAAAAGTTAATTTAATTCCGCAGAATTACGATCGATATATATTTCGCTATATACGTGTGTATACATATATATATACATACATGTTTTATTTAATTGCCAAATCGAATTCGAAATTAAAAGCGTATATATAATCTAAGAAAATTAAAATTTTATATATCATTATACTCCGATAAAAATATCATATACTTATATGAAATTCAACTAATATTACCGAAATACTCACAAATATACGCTAATTATTAGCTCACATCCTAACACGATATCCATCGAAATATACATACATATATCCTAACTAATTATACGTTTTTTCGTCTGTTTCAGTTGGTGAGTACACGAGAACGACTATCTCTCTTCCTCATCGCGCGTCTTACACCTTACGTAAGTCACTCCACCCAACAATACAACGCAGCATGTCCATCGTCGTTTACGGCCGTTTTATTAATAAACCTCGCACCGCTATACTTATACCAAAAAAAAAGATCATATTCAAGTCAAGGTATAACAACAACAACACAGTTCCACCTCGAAATCGATTAGTCAGCAACAAAAAAACTCGCGTCGATGATCATATGTCGATCGAGTCATCGCCGCGGCCGAATTCGGGAATCGCGTCACGCATATGTATGTCCTTCGTATGGTATAATATACCGCTATACGCGTGTACATATAACCGAATAAATCCAGAGGCGATCGGTGTGTCGACACGATCGCGATGACGATGCGCGCGTGATCGCGCGCGGTCCTTATATATTTCTTGCCTTTTTTTGCCTGACTGCATACATATAAGAGAAAGAGTGGGTATATATAAGCGGTTTTTTCGGGTGCAAATGCTATCATTGTAAACAGTCTTTTTTTTTAGAGGGCGAGTTTGAGGTTTGGTATTGAATCAATATTGGTAGCCTTTCTATCCCGCGTATAGAAATTAATCTTGTTGGCCACGTATTGGTAATTGGTATTGACAACATAGTGCTAATAATTATTGCAATACTATTGACGCTATTTGCCTCTAACAATAATGTTAACAATATGTTCTAACATTTCCAACATGTTTGATATACTGTAGCAGTAACATAACGGCAATATGTCGCCACCACAGTGTTAATAAATATAGGTACATGCGAATTACACACAAATTAGGATTCTAACTTTTATTTGCTGAAAATCTTCAAAACAATTAAGCAAGCTTTGTAATTTTGATTCTTCCTACTTAATGAGTCATTCGAACATTAGAACTACGGCCTGGTATACTCTCGATGTTCTGATATGTTCAAAAGAGTCTCTATCGATATGCCGTGTAGCGAAAACAACTGCAAATATATATAATACCAATCAATTCTTAAGCAGTGGCTACCACCGCTTGGCGCTTAGGCGGGGTAAAAGAGTATATTTAAAAATACAAAGACAGTACAGGCGCGGCTTTAACATTATAAATAAACAGACCTGTGAATTACACTTAAAAACATCAATATCCTCGCGCGCTGTACTATACATATACGTTTATCGCTTCTGCACTGGTTATTATACACTATCGTATATATACTCCGCGCAGTGTGTCTCTTTATTTTGCAAAATAATAAAACAGTTCGTAGAACGTGTTACAAAAATAATCAGCGTCGAACAGCAGGCGAAAAATAACAGCTACTTTCCTTTTTTTTTTAAACAATTTTACACCTTACATGTATATACACTGTTATATGTGTATGTGTGTACCGGTACGCTATTTTTCTAATTTTCACGTTTATTCAACATCCATATACTCACGTATAGAGAGAGAGTGAGAGGAGAAGAGTCCGATACACTTGCCGACATTAATAGCGCTTTGACGTTCAACTCGATTGAATATTTTATCCTCATATAGGTATATATATGTGCGCGCGCGTTGCTTCGATTTTCGATACACAGAGAGAGAGCGAGAGAGAAGTGTAACTACAATACATACACACACATGTAGTATATACATATACATGTACACATATATACCTCACCTACGGCTAAATTTAATCGCGTAAAAATATTAAAGACGCAGAATATATAATCGCGAACGCGTTCGTATATATGTATATATACACATCTACGTGTATAGTTCATCTATATACATATGTACATGTGGATGTGTGTATGCTCGGACGGCTTTTTTATCGTCGCCGGGCGACATAGCACCGTAACCTCGATTATTTCAGTAGTTGGAGCGACGCCGCCGCCGTCGTCGCGGCTTATCGCGCTTATAACACTTGCAGCAAATATAAAAAAAGAATGCCAATAAAAAGAGACCTCGGTTAAGCACTTTCTGTATGTATGTGTGTGTGTGTATATGTATAGCGCGTGTAATTCTCTCTATATAGGTATTTACGCACGTATATGTATATATTCGCGTGTTATTTGGTTTGTTTCATTTCGGATGATGTCACAGAAAACGAGAGACTGGAGAGAGAAAGAGAGAGAAGAAGAAGAACCCGTTGTGAAAGATCGAGGCGAATTTTTGTTTATCTCTATAAGCCGGCCCATGCGATGACGTAGTTGCTCACGCGTGCGCGCAGTATAGTTCGTAATATATAATTGAAACGTGATTTCGTCCAAGACCATGGGCATACACTTTGCATAAACGAGAATTTTATTTTTTTTTTCAACGGGTTCTCGTGCTTTCTCGGTATACATACGCAAATATATTTAGGTACGATACATTGCAAGCGAGCAATTTACTTGCACATCAATTTATTATCGCTGACCAGCGTGTGCATATGTATAAGTATATATAAAATTATGGCAAATTGCGAATTCGATACGTATATATATCTACAAGAAAGCGCGCGGTGCTTTGTCGATGCTCGCGTTGTGCGGTATTAAGCTTCGCAGCTATAGCCATTGCGCGTCGCGAACGGCGATAGCTATAAATATTGCAGTATATATACACAGCTATTTTCGCGACGGGAACGAGAATGAGTGAGCGAGCAAGTGAGATAGGGGAAAGAAGCATCAACTTGACCTCTTACGTAATAAAAAAATGCACATAAAACAATGTTCGAAAACAAAGTATATATATATATATATATATCATGGTATTACACTTTTTCGCGTAACTCTGATGTGTATATATACGGAGAGACGCATCCGACAAATCAGTATCGTAAAATTTTACTCGTTGCTCTTTTGACCTACATTTTTCACGTGGAAAATATCGTTCCATATATATATGCTGCATATAGCCCTTATACCGAAAGTGGATTGCACGCGCGCTTGAGTAGATCTTATCGGATATATATTCGGTGTATGAGTATATATATATATATATACGGACGTTACATAAACGATGGACTAGCCAAATATTTACTCTGCTAAGTGCATTGCGCATTCGTCGTAAACAACGAAGTTGTCATCGTACGAGGATGTTGTTTTCTTCTTCTTTTTTTTTCATATGCCAAAAGGAACGGACGAAAGGGTTTTGCGCATCTCCGTATGGGGTAATGTGTCGTAACAGCCGGTAATACTCGGATTATTTGCTTTTTTTACAGTATGGTACTTTTATTTCGTTTCTCTTCAAGTGCAATGAGGTGGATTTACACGTGCTTAAATTTCTGTTAACATTGTTATATACATATACATATAGGGTGAAAATTGTTGAGAGGTAACAAGCGAACGGAGGTATACATATATATACACTCTCTAAAAATAAAATATCGAAAAGTCGATCGTTACCACCCGACTTTGTGATAAATCGCTTTATTCCATCGTACCCACATACACTGTTTGCAGAAATAAACTATACAATTTGACTGTCGAATAGCGATCTTTATAGCTATTAAATCATTTGCAACCATTAGCATTAGAATTCAACTTTATTATACTGTTATTATGAAGTATTGTCGAAAAATCTACTTTCCCGCACAGGAATTTCCTGTCTCACCCTACCTTAAAGCTAAAAATATTTAATAAATCCTCTTCATTGTATACATATAAAATTTCTCTTCACCAATGATATTATATACCACACAGCCAAAATTAGTCCCCCTATTAATAGCACACGCCCCTTTCACGCTCTCTCAACCTTCGTCTATCTCTGTTCCCTCAAAGCCTCTCACCACTACCACCACCACCACCACCACCACTGTCACCACCTAAAAAACCTCAAAAATCCAGCTCGCACCCATCCCTATACATATATATACACACACTACGCGCTTGCGCACCATGCATGTCACAGCCATATATATATACACAGACAACACCACGTCCCGAATTCGGCCGGCGCGCGTGCTGGGCATTCCGCGGCTCGGGAATTCCCGGGGGCAACCTATACTCTCCACCCCCCCGTGCAGCGCGTGTTATCGGCGAAACGCGTCCTGTATATATATATATACACATATACGATGGTAGTAGCAGGAGGCGTCGTCCCGTGTCGTTAATATCGATCCCTTCTTTCTCGACCGCTATATACCGCCTCGTTGCCGCCACCGCCGCGTTTGCTCGCTGCTTGCTGCTCTGGCCTAGTTTAGAAATAGCTGCGCGCGCTCATGCCGCCGCCAAGTGAATCTGAGCTTGCATTCTCTCTCTTCGAGCGTGTATATATATATGTATGTGTAGAGGGAGAGAGAAGAAAGTCGAGCGTAAAGAAGTCTTATTTAAACGGGACGATCGATGCCAGACATTGTGTGTTGGGTGGTGGTGGTGGATGTTTGGGATGTAGGACTCGTTTAAATTAACGAAGGGAGTAATTGGATTTGGTATATATAGTGGTGGAAAAGAGAGAGAGAGAGAGAGTATGTGTAGAGCGATAATGATGGGACTATATACACTGTGATTGAAGAACAGTGCGGGGTTTGGTGGGAGACGGATGTTGCTTGTGGTTGATAAAACTCTGCACGCGCGTGTGTATAGCCGAAGTTTTTGCGTGTGTATATATACATATCTCGAATTGATTCAAGTGTTGCTCGACGACGATGATAATAATAATGGATATTTCCTTGAACTTATTGATTATTGGTATTATTCGTGAGGTGATAATCTTGGAGAAGATGTAAATATGTGTACGCGAATGAAGAATAATTGTGATATAATAACCGACGACGATGGATGTTTTAAAATATATATATATACGTACACGCCCGTCGTCGAGTAATTTATATAATGTCGCGCCGTGCGTGTGAATGTAATTTTACAATTATTTATTAACCTGATAAAGCGACTAACTCTGCGTATGTGTATACGTATATGTATATATAAGTAAGAATAAAAACATTACGAGAGAGTGAGAGAACTGCGCATTACTTTTGACATATACAATTCCACGTGCGCGCACGATTACGAGCGGGTGTAGGGTATATATATATATGAATTATTCATAGACTGACTGTATACGAAAAAGATCTCCCGAATTATCGTCGATGTTTTCGGAGCAAATATTGACGCGCGCAATAGCGATTCAAAATATTTCCATTCCGCGCAGAGTCCATCCCAAAATCCATCGGCATATTATACGCAGGTACTTTCGTATAATGCTGCAGTCCATAATAATCTCAGCAATAATCAACGATCTATTCTTTTCCTACATATACGCGAAAAAAAGGAACATACCCCACGTCTTACAAACAATAGATTTTCCCGATTGATAATAGAAAAATCACGGCGATTATCAGTGCGTTATAAGTATTATAGGCTTTCCGCTTTTATATTTCACCACGATATGTGTGTGTGTGTGCTTATATTAGAAGGAAAAGATAAAGTGAGAGATGTGTGAGATCACGTCGACGACCAGACGACGGTGATCACGACCTCGCCTTTATTTTCCCCGTTGCAAGGAACCCGCGCGCGCGATAACGCGAGAGAGAGAGGCGCCGATAATGAAACCCGAAGTGCGAACAAACATACATATAGCCGCGTGGCAAATATAATTCACCTGTGCGTGAGGAAAGTTTTTTTATTTCGGGGCTGTATATACGTCTATACATATACTAGAGTCATGCCTACGTCAAACGTTTGCGGAAGGAGCGAGACGCACGACGCGTTGACGTTCTGATTTTATATATATATATTGCGTAGCATATTATCGATCCGATTCTCGCTCCTTCTCTCCTCCTTCTCCTGTCGCCTGTGATCTTTTTCCCTCTGCATATATCAACGAGAGCGATGGAGTATTGTCGATATATATACGAAATGCGTAATATTCCTTTTACGTCTCTGTTTTATTATTTGCTGTTATAGTGAACGTATAGTTGCCGGCGAAATTAATAAAAAAAAGGATTAATATATATAGCGAATCGATGTTTACGGAATATATATACAAGTTGCATCGCAATGAGATATTGAGGCTCTTTTTGCGTGTGTGTGTATATGACACGTCGCTGTCAAAGTTTGACTTGTGGGCGCATAATGAAACGGAAGTGTTTATGGAGGGATATATATATATGCGCGCGCGGGCGATGTCGAAATATTATGGCGAGAGAAAATTGCCACGGTAAAAAAGTTCCTCTCTCGCGCGCGCGGCCCGTTTAATACTTCCTTTTACGCCTGTGTATATATATGCGCTTTCACAAGCGCATTGCAGGCCGCTGCTTGTTGTGCCGTGCTGTTTTTTACATATTGCTAATGATTTTTTTCGAATTTACAAACGCTATACTCCTGGGTATAATTTATCAATTGAAATTCACGTGATTTATATATATTTGGTGAACCGTATGGTTTGAAATGTTTATGACGGTGTAAATATTGGTAAAAATGCAAACGGTTATGTGTATATGTAGGAAAAATGGTTAACTTTTTTTTTTAATTATTGATTACGCGCGATGATTGCGCGGCTCTGTTTATCGATAACTTATGGAAGTTTACAATATATGAGCGATAATATAATAAATAATATATGTTTGAGAATTAAAAGTTACGTATAGAAGAGAGAATTCAATAGATTGTTTCGTTTTCGTTGAAATCCGCACACTTATTAAAAGTTTCAAACGCATTCGGTATAAAGGCTTTAATGAACCGCATTAACAGCTGTTTTAAAATTCGTCGAACGATGCATTATACAAAAATGTAAATTATTCAAACGAGGAAGCTTCTCTGATTGGTCTCGTTAACATTCAAATTCACGAGGAATATACCTGCGGTGAATACTTTTTTCTCGTAACTATCGTATTAAACGACAGGCTATATAAATAAATATAAGTTTAACATTTTAACACAATGTAATAATTATATCGTTGAGAATCAATTAGAACTAGTTAGTAAGTAGATAGTGTATATATATAGACACCGGCAGTCTTCGTTTTACAGTAATTTTGACTATGACGCAATCAAAATAAGCGATTACATCAGGTTTCCGCATACTGTATTTTACTTTGGTAAATGAGCAATCAATGTAATGAGGATAATGTGTGGAAATGCGAAAGTCAAAAGTGAAGTGTATATAGAAATAGAATTCGGGTTACGAATTACAATTCGGTATTTTAATTTTCAAATGAATAAGGACCACCCAAAAAGGTGTCACCAAAATAAACGACAAAAAGAGAATATCCCTTTTGCAAGGGTTACTCTACTTCTGCCTGAAAATCAATGAAACCGTGATTTCATTAATTTTCAATATCACAGCACTAATTACAGCCATTGATGTGACATGTAGGTTTTTACTACATATCATAGAAAATTCCCTTGCTCGAGGCAAAAATATATATATAAATACTTGTGCGGAAAAATTTCAATTGCGCGTAAGATTTACCGATACGCCACCTAGCGACGGTCATCAAAATTAAACGGAATTAAGTTTATATTGAGATAACGTAGCGTATTTCCTACATTAAAGATTTCTAATCTTGAAATAAATATGCCATACTAGATATTTATACTGATATTGTATACAGATAAACTTCGTAGAATGGATTGAAAGTTCCCGAACAATAGGAGGATATTAAATATTCCGTGGAACTTTGTTACATAAAACAATAATAGACATAATTTCACTATTAAACTCTGCTGATAAAGATAACTATGTATATATTAAAACGACAACAAACTCTTTAACATTCAGACTCGCCATATACCGATAACGCACAACGACGACGACGTTCAATCACGACTACATATATACGTCTCAACAAAAACATTATAAACGACGCTATACTCAACCAACGTTTCCTCCTCAATAATATACACTTACACTATACTAATCCTCCGATCGACGCAATATATACATATACACACACGATCGATTGACCATCACCAATCGCGTATGTATGTATATATCCCGCTAACACTCTGATAATTTACGAACGCTTACGCATATCCCCACATACACACACACACACGTACACATATACTACTAAAACCCGTTATCTGTCGACGCGGGGGATTTTCGGCGGGCAAAGTGCAAAGTACTCATACACACAGGCATATAACTCGACACACTCGTCGTCGTCGTCGTTGTCGCCCGATAGTCTGCTGCTACTGCTTGTCCATACGTATACATATATATATACACAGACGAAGCTTCTTATAAATGCGCGCACGCGTGGAATGGAAAATTTGCGCGAGCTCGCGCAGTCGCGCATCCGTAAGTGTATACGGATGAGTCAACGTGAGCGCGGTGTCAACGACTGGCCAACGAAAATAAAGTTACGCGAGCCTCGTGGAATGTAATGTACCTACCTACCGTCGTCGTCGTTGTCTGCGTTCTCTTTTTTTTTTTATTTTATTTTGTTGCTTTTACTTTCCAGCGTCGTGAGGTTCATTGTACCGAGGTCGCACGAGTGTATTTTGCTTGCTGAGCGAAAAAAGAGTCGAGAGAGAGAGAGAGAGAATGGTGGGAGAAATGACGATGGATCTCGGGCGATTGAGTCGCGATTATTGTTGGCGTTTTTTGTAGTCAATTGAGTTAAAAACGGTGTATTGGAGAGTAAGCGAAATAAACAAGAAGTAAATATATAGTGGAGATTCTAATGGTAATGGAGAAGAGACCTCGTGAACGAATCGTTTTAGTAGTATATGCGTTTGCAAATTTTATACGTTTGGTTAAGCGGTTGAGTAAACAGGAAAAACCACAACGAAAACACTTGTTGTTTCCAAGTGAACTGCGCGAGTAGGTATATATAAGCTTATAAGGAAATTTTTCTAATGTGTTCCGTGCGAATCCTCAATGCGCTTCTAAACTCTCAAAATTGAGGAAACACCAGCGTGTAGTATGGCTTTAAATTTCTAAAAATAGCATATTGCAGTTATACACGCGGGTTATTCGAAATTTTAGTGCTTGAAAATTGCATAAGATCCCATGTATGTATATACGTACATATACAGGACGAAAATTTGTTTTCGTCTTTGTAACTACCAGCCATTACCTGTAGCATAAAAAAAATCAGTGTTTCCTTATGACCGCGAAGTCAAGAACTCATCTCTTTCCCTCTGTTTATACAGAAAGAAGCATTTTACCTAAACCCAATCGTTCAATATAACTGATAATTAATATTTACCCTATAAATACAAAATCTTCCTATACCAACCCCTAATCAACGACTGAACCAACGAAAACAAGAATTCACCATTCCTACATATACATTCTCGTAGCTCCCATAACGAACCTCTGCAATTATATACTCGACCTTCGCTATCGTGTCTTCCGCACACTCTCCACACACCCGTCACTCATCCCTTAACCGAAATAACGGAGATTATTACCGGCGCACTTCCGGCCTCCCTCCGCTTTTCCTAGACTGACATAAACGCGCGCGAAAACTCTCTGACGCGAAAAATCATCCTCTCCCTCGAGATTCTCTCTCTTTCTCTCCGTCGACGGCAGCGTTTCCGGATTAAAGCGTGACATGGAACAATAACCGTTATAATACCGGGCGTATATGCTGGTATATACTGCGCCTCTATGGGGCATAGAAGTTTGGCGATTTTCTCCGACGAAAGAGAGAGATTGAAAGATTCACGCAAGCGACAAAAGACGTTGTATTATCGTGCTAGTATATCATATAGTAGGAGACGATGGGGCGTCGACGCGTGTGTATATATGTATCGCGTGCAGAGTGCAAGGGTTAATTGGATTGCAAGAGGTATGGACAGGGCAGAGATTGTTATCGACGCGCGGGATTTTCTTTTTATTTAGTCTGTTAAAAGAAGATTTTATTCGGTAATTTAATTAACCGCGTCGCTTAGCAATATATACTTAGCATATAAGCTCATATATATAATGGCGCACCCAGCAACATCTCTCTCTTTTTTTAATTCCTCGCAATAACCATAATCACCGCACAGTCGAATTCTTTTATATATACCACTCGATTTCTTATCTCGCGGGCCCTCTCAACGCGTATGACTGCACAAAAATCCAACACACTACAGCACTGTTAATATACGCCAACGACAGCAGCGGTGGCGGCGGCAGTTCTTTAATTTATTAATTTATTCGAGAACATGCATGTAAACGCCGTCAGGCGATTCATGCTGTATCTCTGCGACGATAACAACACATATCGCCAGTGTGTTATCGTCTCGAGACTCATTAGCAAACGTATATGTATATGTATAATACGTACGTCTGTGTGTGTGTGTGTGATGCAATTGGCCGAAAAATATTTCGATATCGCGCGGATATAATATAAAGAGGTTTAACCTCTACGAGGATTTGCGCATGTGTATATGCATCAAGGCTGAGGAATGCGCAAACTGCTACTACTGCTTGGGATTCCACGCGCGGGTTGTTTAATAGCGCAATTATTGCGAGTGTGCGCGTTGAATCGTTGCGGTATATAGCGCGCGTGATGGGAGTAAGAGAAAGAGAGATTTATCGCGGTGGTGAGGTTGCCCGAACGATGGGAATTCTTCTTCGAGGTTCGGTTTAGTGCGGTTTTTTTATTTATCGTCGCATTGACGTGTATTATATATACACTGAGAGAAGAATTTGGTTATAGTTAAGAAGAAGATATATTAAAAATACACCGAAAAATTTATTTACATTTACTCTTTGTGAACACTTATTAACTAAGCATGTTAACTATTAATATGCGCATCTTAATAGTAATATTTTGGAATTTGTCAGTCAAATGTGGATGTATTCACATTTACAATTTCCTTATTTTCCCAAAATCAACTATAAATAAATTCTTCTCTCAGTGTACATGCTTGTTTTCTAGAAAAACAGACCACACGTATAGTTAATATATTGTTGTTGATGCACATCAATTAATGAGCAATAAATTTATTTTAAGAACGACTCCTTATGAACTCGTTGACAACTCACTACTACTACTACTACTACTACTACTACTACTACTACTACTGTTCCTCCGATGATTAATAACTCGCGTCGCGTATATACGTGTATATCTGTAAAAAAAATATTTTTATTTAGACGCCTGTAGTAAATAAACTACGTATATAAATAAATATACATATAACGTTGTAACGCTGATAATAAAATCCATATAAAAACGTAACGAACGTGCAATAAAGTAACACGTACCAGCCAAACAAACAAGCAAAACACGTATATATGTATATACATATAGCCGAGCAATGAAATCTCGCTTAACCTACTTCTATCTCTCTATACACAAATAATGCTCTACCACCGTTATATATACGTACATAGAATAGATATCACGTACATATATATATATATACGTATGTATAAGGACACCTGTCTACCTCGAATCGCGTGTCAAAAAGTTACGGTGAACACACGCGCGAATAAAAAAAAAAAAAGAACAGAGCCTCCTCCCGGGACTTTTTCCTGCTATCTTATCGTATACTGTATATGATATCAACCGACGACGATATACATATGTACAGTCGCGAATGCGCGCGGGCGCTTTCCTGTCATATGTATACGTATATATATGATGACTCAAGTATATACGCGACATGCGCGACTTGGAACGAGGCTAACGAGCCGATTCGCAATTCAACCTTTACTTTCTACACATCATGTTGATGCGTATACACTGCACTCTTCCCTATATAGCTATCCTCTGCAGTATATAGTATAAAATGTAGATAAAAGCGAATATAAATTTCTTTTGACTGCATTGTCAAAACAATTTTGGCGTATAATAAAATAACATATTCGAGAACATATGATTTTGTCAAAAATATTTTTCACCAGACACGCACACATGCGCACGTGTATACACATACTTGGCTCGAAAATGCGGTTTTTAAAATTCTGAACGTTAGCCAAAGTACCCCAGCTTCGCAACAACCTTCGCCAGCTGTCGTTATATACCGAAGGTCGCATCAACGTGCGATATATGTTATATTGTATATACATGTGTATATATATAGAATAGATTTCGTAACAGTATAGTTTCGTAATTGCAATATCTTCCCTATAGAAAACAAATGAACCTATATACATAATACCACTTGTCTGTTACGTCTCCATCTCTTATAGGACCCTTTATACAACCTATATATATATATACATATATCACTCGTGGCACTTCTTCCACACACCCGCATAACTTTGTACAAAACTATAGAGGAGAAACTCTCAGTCGAACCAACCAACCAACCAACCAACTCTCTTCCCTTCTCACACTCGTTGCAAATCGAATCAAGCGTCATCGATCTCTCTACTATATATACAACACTCGACTTTACAACATATATATATAGTCCGAATCATTCTCTCTCTCTCTGCACACGATAGAAGAGAGCTACTACTACTACAACTACTGTGCGTCGCGTCGGCAGGTTAATCCCCCGCGCGCGTCGTCTGATTGGTGAACTTTGGCCTCGTTCCTCGTTGCCAGATCCAATTACCTTGACGGTGGGGGAGTCGTTGCCGCTGCCACCGCCGCCGCCGGGCTGCAACGGGAGGTGGTGTGCGGCTATAGAACGTGGCTGACCGCAAAACGCGCGCGTCGAGCAGTAGCAGCAGTGTGCTGTGTGCTCCGAGAGTGCAATAGTCCTCGTTGTATGTATATACTATGTGTGTAAAGGTATATATGTATAGGTGAAAGGTGGGGGAGAAAGTAGAGATGCGCGCACAAGTGAGGGGATTTTACGGGATCTAGGGTATACGGTTGCGAATGTCTGTGTGTGTGTATGTCGAGGGTTTTTGGAGGGTATAGGGATGAAGGTAAAGGCGTGTTAACGAATTAATGAATGAAGACATGCGGTGTAGTGGTTGAGAGGTCCAGCGCGCATTTTAGTCCTTTGTGAATTGTTTAGGTGAAGGTCTTTCGTTTCTTTTTTTTTTTAGGGAAAGATTGGGTGGTAACGAGAAGATGCGTAAGGATTTGTTTAATTTTAAGTAAAAATGTGCAATGATTTAAAAAAAAATTACTATACGGTTGTTGTTGTTTTTAATTAACGGCAATAAAAGTAACCGTGCATACAAAAATTCGATTATCCGATTAGATATACCGCGCTTTTAGCACGAAGAAGAAAAAAGAAAACCTTAAACCACGGTAGTAGTGTCCGCGCCAATCTAAACGACAATCTCTTACGCGAAATTAAACCAATTTTTTACGCGGCAATTAAATACCACGTCGATAATTCATTCCAAACGTCGTCACGTCAACAGTTACATCTCAGACTATTATGTCTTCATTTTTATCCAACGAAAAATGCGCTACCAAAAACATAATTAAGATCCCTGAGTCACTCGTGTAGATATATATACACTTCTACTTAACGAATCACAAATGCTTGGGATTCACAGCAGTACACGTCGTGTATATATATGTATATAATATCCTCACGGGATTCACAGCGTTGCGAGGACCTTTTACACTCGCGAAAGGGTTTTCCTCTGCTTCTATATACCGGCGCGTTGCAGCGGCAGTAGTACGCGTGCGTAAAATGCCGGAGAGCCGCTCGCTTGCTCGCTCGCTTGCTTGCTTGCTTGCTCGGCGTTATACAGCATGTGGGTCGATGAACGCGAGCGAGTCGAGCCGAGCGCCCGGCACCGACGACGCGCGGCCATCTCCGGGCGTGGATCGGCTCCCGACAACGACGACTGCTCGTGTAATTTTGAGATTATTATTATGTATATGCTACTTTTGTATATAGTGCTGTAAAATGTTTTTTTTTGGTGAGGAAAAAATGGTAGATGTAGTTGTTTCTTCGTGCTCAGAGACATTGAACTAATTGAAGTGGATACACGGATTGATCTAATATTCAAATGAGCTCTTTCTGTATAAATAAGGAGAAGCGTACGCGTACATAAGGTTTTTATTTATATAGCTCATTACTTCGTTTAATCAAGATTCCGTATATCCCTGACGTATACACGCACGTGACATGAAGAACGTAGGCGCTGTACTGCTTCAATAGACAAGACGTTTTCATTCCGGAATTCTGGAAAACATTCCGTATATACATATATATACACTTTAGCGAAAACCCTTTTCATTAAAACAATATACTGCTCCGCTTAATAAGACCAGGAGTGTATTACACACAAGCTATATATCGCTCACATAAAGCATACCGGAACGTTCTAGAATATTCCGACGGACGCGCGCTCGCGCGTATCACACGTGCCCGACCACGTGTACACACGCGCGCGAGCCAAGCGACAATTGCCCCATCTAATCTAACATACAAGGCGCATATACACGGTATACAGAACTGATATATACATATATACAGCTCGGACGTTTGTGCGAATACCACTACGAGAGAGAAAGAGGAAGAAAGCCGAAAGAGAGGAAAAAAGGCGTATTATACTCTCTCTCCTTTAAAAAAGCAAGAGAGGAAGCGTAAAGGCAAAGGTCAACGCCCAGGATGCTCGTGCACGCGCGCAAGGGGATCACTAAGGACTCCTTGTGTATATATTACGCAGAAAAAATGTACAACAATAACAACAACAGTGTGAACTTGATATCCTGATTAAGTTGTCAAAACATCAGCGTTTTATTTTGATGTATATATACCGAAATTAATCATCATTTCAATATCATGCGTCCCGCCGCGCGTTGTTGTACTCTCTATCTAAATGGCGGCGCTGCACTCGACCGCTTATCTCTCGGCAAAGTATCTATCTCTCGTCATCCCGGGAACTCGCGCATCTACTTACGTAAAGAGCGTATGAAGCGCAAGCGAGCGAACACAGTACACGTGCCCGCAGTGCGCACGGTTACGTCAGGACATACAATCGATTGGCTTCGCCGTATATATATATACATACACTGTGAGCAAGTAGTCGCGCGAATGTCAGAGAGCGAATGCGAGCGCGTTGGTTGTGGTCGATGTTTCAGTTCCGGACCTTTTAGTTGTTGTCGTATAGATATATAGGGTTTTTGCGGGTTTTTGGTAGTGGTATAGGGTTTATCAGAGAGGCCGAATCAATTGTACAGTAAAGTTGGAAGAATGCCGAAGATTGGAGATATATATAGAGGTAGAATGGGAGGATAATAGGATAAGAGACGGTAAAATTTTGATGCGTGATTAGTTCATGGGAGAGAGGGAGAGAAAAACTTGCGAGATGAGTATTCGAACGATTTTATAGAGCAAGTTTTCAGGAAATTCGTCGGATGAACTTTTCCGCTTGTGATGGGCTATATATAGGAAGAGAGAGTGGAAATACTTGGTGAAAATTTACGAGCTTCTAGAACTAATACATCATGAATCTCTAATGATATTGGCTGTTAAAATTTTCACAATTAATTTTGCGAAAAACTTTTTAACGATGTCGATCGTTCCCGCTAGTATACGCTATTATTATTATTATTATTCTTTTTTTTTTCTTTCATTCTTTTTTTCGCGACTTATATAACTACCCACTGCACGCCGTTGACGTCAGGCCGCACGTGTTCGACTTGAAAATCAATATCACCGCGTAACGAAATTTATTTACTACAAGCTGCTTTAAGAATACCGAGCAATTTCTTCTTTTTTTCCTTTTCATTTGTAAAATCATCGTACATAGGTGTACAAATTGAATGACGCATTATATTCGCGACGCTGTTACATAAATATCAACAATGGTTCCTATACCAACCATAACCCTTCCCTAATAGGATTACCAAACCCCTTTCACACCCATAACTTTTCCATTTCCACCCCACCAAAAAAAAAGAAAATCAAGGCCACCCCACATCTCCATCGATCGTCCAGTCCTCTCTTACCTCTCTATCTCTCTCTTTTTTTTTGCGAATCACAGTGCACGCGAGGAGTGCAGCCAGCGCTCGATGCCGCGAGGTCGAGGACCCCGCTCGTCGTTTCCTTGGGAATGTAGTTTTTTACGTATACGGCGTTGTAGTGGTGACTGCTGCTGTTACTGCTGGTGGTAGTAGTAGTAGTGGTGGTGGTTTTCGCTCGCTCACCCGCGCCGTGGGAGTGAGAAAGACGAGGTGGGAATCGCGTCGTAAAAATCCGGGACGCGCCGCGATGGAATGCTCGTTGGGGGAAGGGTTTTAGCGAAACGAATATATATATATATATACTTTTAGATTTTTGGATTTTAATGGACGGTTTTTTCTTTTTGTTTCAGGTAAGCAGCAGTGTTATCCTGGTGTCCTATAAGTAAGGATACTGTGGTTCGAATATAGGCTGTAAGTTTTGAAAAATTTTCGCATGGTTTATTACCTGTAAAAATATGCAGAATTGTTCGCGTATATATTGCCTAACGTGTAAATATATATACCCTATATTTAATTTGTACCGAAGAATTTCGGTAACGATAGTAAACATCTAATATATAGCAACACATATATAGTAATTTCCAATAACCAGGCCGTAAAGCTCTTAATTACATTGAAACAACTATGATTTAATTCACTGATGTATATCATTATACGAGCATCATGCCATCGAGATAACGCCGTTATTATATAGTCCAACGTAACGTTAATTATAATCATCTCTCTCTCTCGCTCACTCTACCTGCTTATACAATTACGTAACGCCAGATCATTACACTACATTATACCTCCGTCGACATTCCCACGTCTCTCTCTCTCCTCATACATATACACACATACCACATCTTTCGTCCAAACCAAAAAGATCCTCAAATTCCCCTGCGCGAATCCGAAAAAAATCCATCTGCATAGCCTTACATATACGTATATCTCCACAGCACCTCCCCACGTTATATCCACATAGGCTTGGAGCATCGCAGGCAAAGAGAGTCGTAAAGCCGCGTATATATGCTGCGCGTAAACGGCGATCTGGGCATTTACGGTTTCTTCTTTCTTTTAAGGTCGTAAACTTATGCGCGCACGGTCGCGTCGTAAGTTCACTATATATACATACATACATGCGTATGTGTGTATGTGTACACACGTATATAATATGGAAACTATACGCTTTCTCTCTACACCGCCACACAACTCTCTATCGAATGGAAAAAACGTCGATGCATTCGGAGTAAGAGCATTATACATACACGTGTGTGTTTTCACGTGCGTGCATATACAAATCACGTATATACGCGTGAGCGCGCACGCACGCGTGTGCCAAAGTGTATATGTAGTTGATATATGTTTATTGGGATTGAATGCCGAGTAATTTCGTGTATACTACGTCGCGTAGGATGAGTAAGGGATTTTAGATTCGAATCGCGTTTCCGCGGGAAATCGAGGGGTAAAAAAAGGCTTGTTTATATATGTATAAGGTAATCGAATGGTGGTGTACGTATACGTATATATATGTGCGAAAGGTTTTCTCGACGCAGGATTGAGAATGGGTATAAATATATATATACTGTTTCTCTTCTGTATACGACGTAATAAAATCCAGTCGGTAGAAATGTACGCTTAATCATCCAGTAATTTGAACTATTATAAAACTTTTTCACCTTTTTGCCTGTTTACATACTTCCACGTGCGCTATTATATGCGAGTAATAACCTAAATAGCCTGTTTCCTTCCAGGCCGTATATATATAATCGTTCGAATTCGCAAAATTTATTCGACATACAACGATAACGAAAAACATACACCCTTACATCAGCCTATATATACGTACAAACATCCGGCTAGACGAAAAAGTTAC
Source organism: Torymus tubicola (assembly GCA_035583055.1). Classification (NCBI taxonomy): domain Eukaryota; kingdom Metazoa; phylum Arthropoda; class Insecta; order Hymenoptera; family Torymidae; genus Torymus; species Torymus tubicola. The sequence goes on from JAWWEQ010000010.1 coordinate 2,477,637, forward strand.
TCCGTCAGAGACAAACAAGCGCCTGGAGTGAGAAAGACTCTAGGCTCCTTCGAAGGATAACGGCGTCGCGAATGTTTTTTTCCTTCTTGTTTTTTTTCTTCTTCTTTTAGCATGGTAAGAGAGAGCAGTAGCTCTTACCGCTACTTCTTCTTACGGTCTTGTGCCGTTTCTTCCTTTTTTTTTGTACGCTCGCGCGAGGAGTAAGGGACGACAGACGCGCCGCACTTGTTTTTCATCCGTACTACTCGAACTTTGGCCATTTCGCGGTTTGCGCGGGAATTCGCCGTTATTAAATTTCATGGGTTTGAAGAGAGGCGGCTGTCGTCGATACTGTGTACCGATATTGCGTTTGCGAAGGGTAGTCGTGAAAAGTTTTTTTTTCTTCTTTATCCTGGTGTTTAGGTTGAGGAAAATTTTTGCGAGCGTTGTACAGTCCAACGACGTAGTAAAAAGAGTTTTCGCAATCTTTTTTTTTCGTTTCGCGTTGAAATTCTGATTTAATGAAGTAACGAGATTTAACCGGTTGGAGACGAGTTCGCAAATGACTTTATGAGTGGTTATGACGTCGGCCACCGAGGAAAAAAATATATATATATAATTTTTAAAATGTCTCTAAACAGAGGAAATATTTTTTTGCGACGCACTCAAATCATATACTAATATATACAAAAAAGAATATTAATACGATGCGTCTGTAAGTTATTATGAAGCTGAACTAAATCTGTCACACGAAAAGTTATGGTTTTTCGTATATAGACTGTTCTTTTCCCGATAGGTCGCACACATTACCCGAGCTGATTATCTCAGTGATTAACGAGCATTTCTCCAAACGTTCTTTCTATATATATACTTAATTCAAACTGCCGAGAAATTATTAATGATACCCGGAGTATATATATCTACAACAATAATAACGAAACCACATTTCCTAATGTGTATAACGCGACGCGAGAAAAAAAAGGAGATCGACCTGGTTCACCGCGCAATAACAGCGACATTATTCCTCTCGCTCGCGTAAACAGCCGAAATCGCGTAAAAATAACATCTCTCTGGCCAAACATTTCTCTCTTGCAAAAAGCCGAGAGAGAGAGAGAGAGATTAAAAGCCACGTAATGGAATTAGGTCAGCGACGCCGTCCCTCCGCTGCTACTGCTGCTGCTGCTGCACACGAAAAACTAAAATCGATAAAAGCGCGACGCCCGTGTGTTAGCATCATCCGTATATATACACACACACACGCTTGGTTGCTAAAAAGCTCTTTACAAACGCTAATTTATAATAATAACAAGCGTATACGTGTGATTCTCTCTGCCAGATTAATTCGCATTGGAAAAAAAGGCGTAGGTGCGTATGCGTATACGAGAAGGGCACACGAGACGAGAGAGAGAGAGAGTAAAAGGTTTTTATAGAGGCAAGGCTCGTGAAAGTTTTACGGGCGACGCTGCCGCTGCTGCGCGTTTTTACGAGGGCGTAACGCGATATTCTTTGGAAAAAGGAGAAACGTTATACGTGCCTCATTCTCTCGCGAGTTTGGGTTATTTTTAATGTAGAACGCGAGGCTGCTGCTAATTAGGGGAGTGCGAAGTGCAGTTGAGGGTATATAATCGTAGACGTGGATTGATATGTTGTTGGTACGATAGGGAGGGAAGTTGGATTTTTATTTGAGAAAGGAGGTAATTTTATTACGGCGATTCGAGGATTTTAAGGAGCGTTTGATGGTAATCGCACGTATTTTTTGGCCCTCCCGTAATAAAAGTAACGACGTCTTATTGAAACGATGAAGGGAGGCCCTTATATACTCGCGTGGAAGGGTTGCTGGTATAGCATAACGAAGAGAGCAGTTTATTTTCCCTTTTATTGTACCACCCGACGTGGATAAATTACGGTTCACTTTTTTAAAACGTATATATATATAGATAATACTCGTAGATAATACCGCGATGAAAGTGTGTATATATATACACTAAAAATATTCTACGGCAGTTTCCAAAAATTCACGAGTAGTTTATCGATTATTCCATCGGGATTTTCTCATCTACGTTCCCCGGGTATATGGGTAAAATTTTGGAGCATAGTAGTTTTACACAACGATTTTTGTCCTCCTCCTCCTCTCTTTTCGTGAACGACCTCCCCAAAATTTCGTCTGTTTTACGAGGTAATATCGCTTCCAAAACGCGTTTCGGCATGCTTGTAACATAGGATAATAATCGTACGATGTAAAAGTTTATGTCGCTGTCGCGTGTCCAGCTGCAGTTTTACATTTTCAATCGAGCTGCGTAAGAGCTTGTCAGAAACGAAAAATTCACTTGTAAAAGTTTCGACATACGCAATTTTTCCAAAAGCTTCTTCGACCGCACACCCTTATATACACACATACCAATCCAATCATCCCTCACTTTCATCCTTTTCATACCCTACCTCAACATCCCGCGCCCCTAATTCCACCAAATTTTTCGCCCTCGCCCTTATAAGCATTCGCCCCAAATACACATAGCACTCGCCCTCTGCGCACGAATGGAGGCTTATAGGGCACACACACACAGTATATACTCTCCTCTTTCGCGCGAGCTCTCTCTCTCTCTCTCTCGCAGCTGTTATCTGGAACACAGTCGTCGCTCTGCATCCGCCCCGCGCGCTCGCGTCGTCGTCGTCGTCGTCGTCGTATTGATCTGCCGCGGGGGGGCCGCTTGCGCTCGCACTTGCTCGCGAGAGAGTGAGAGAGAGAGTTACAAGCGAGTGTGGGCGACCCCTGCGCGTAGTCAGCCAGCTTCGTTCTCTCTCTCTCGCTCTCTCTCGTGCCTCGCTGTATATGTGTATAGTATATAGTATAGACGGAAATAGCGAGGAGAGGATGTGCTGCGCGAGCAAGTGCAAGTGTGGAAGGGAGAGAGAGAGAGAGAGAGAGAGATTGTCGTTGACCTGAAAAGTGAGGGATTGGGTTAGAAGTGGTTGACTGGGTGAATGGGTGGATGAGGAGAGGAAAGAAGTAGGGAGAGAAAGAAAGAGAGAGAAGTGGACGATGGGGTGGAGAAATATATTTTTAAGGGCGGAGGGAAACATATATATGTAGTGGGCTTTGATATTTTTGGATTTTGTATCGCGTGTGTTTCTTTGGTCTATAGTAATATTATACTTTACATACTTCACGTGTGTATAATAGACATCCTGCCTCAGATTATTTACGTTGTTCGTAATCTACTTTAAATTGACTTTCAACCAATATTAAGAGATATGAAATCATGTCTATATATTTGTTCATGTAAAACGTCTGTTAATAACCCAAAAGAGCATAATACATACACGCTACAATGTATACGCTTAAAACAGGTGTTCCATTTCCTACTTACACCGTTATACCCGGTGTATACACAGACGATTGATTTTCAATATAACCTTTACGCCAGCACTCGCACCTCGCACTGTGAAAAAAACATTAGCGCAAACAATCTACATGTATAATATACAGACCTACGAAATTCCAGAATATACAATTCTAAACCATTCACGTATTTACACACACAGGTTTCTTCTACCGTTACACAATAACCGTTCGCCATTGACATTCATCTCTCCCTTCCTCTAAAAAAGAACATCTATATACCACTCAATCGGCAATATCTATCTATATATATACATCTATTTCTCAGCTCGATTTTCCTCCGCTCTCTCTTGCTGCTGCGGGCTTTACTGGCACACACTACACGCAGTTTTATACAACAACGTCCTTGTCTATCGCCATCTATCATCCGCGCGTCCTCGCGTCTCGTTATAGGCGCGGCTCTGCTCTGTTATATATCTATATACTGCGGCGTGTACAGCGCTCTCGCAGCTCACTGCCAAACCGCAGCGACGAGCAAGCGCCCGGTTATACTATATATATATATATATACTATAATCCTTTCGGCAATCAAATTTTCACGTGCCATACGCGAACACTATCCGTATACCAGTCGCGATTGACGTTATAGCCTCGGTTACAGTATATGTGTGTGTGAGTGATGAAGATTTTTTTTTATTGGTGAGGTATGGCGAACGTTTGGTTAATAGAATATAGGAATCGTTTGGGATATAGTATAAAGGGTCAATGGGTTTGCATGTTATTTGGTATATAATGAAAATGTATGTAGTTGCGATGTTGTTTATTTATATGTATATATAATGTATGGAGCGTATGAGGGTTTTTAAAAGTGCAGTGGTGCTAAAGTTGCTTAACGTTTGTCAATTATGCTAATGAAATTATGAAAGTATATATACATGTTCATCCAATTAAAAGATGCGCGAGCCATGCTCCGTTTGAAACTTCTCTACGCTCCATTCGAACTTGTATACGCGACTTTATTCCACCAACTATAAAAAATTCACTTTGCAAAAAAAGAAGAGATGTTTGCAAGCTCATTCTATAAAAGAAAAAGTCTCAAACTTTTCCTATAATTCTACTTCTTTAACACTTCTGCAATCATCAACTATATACAAGTACTTTAGAACCTCGATCGATTGATTGTTTGTTTTTATTATTCCTCAGTTCAAAACAAAAATCGCTTAGTCTTATCGACAGTCTACACGCACTCGCATATATATACTCAACGCGCTCCTAATACACGTCCATGCCTTATAAAACAAACCACGTAACACTGCCCGACCCTGCTATCGGCAGACGCTGAAAAACTCACTCCCTGGCTTTATACACACATATATTACCTTCAACAAAAACACACGGCAGCGCAAAAAAAAAGAGTCAAGAGCAGTCGCGCCGCCACCGTTAAAGAGTCGAAAGTCCACACGGCGTTTTGTAAGCTCGTACTTGCAGCAGCAGCAGCTCACACGTAACGCGCTAATTAAGCTTATATATATGGTATGTATGTGTGTATATATGTAGACGCACGCGAGTCGCCGCGTTATCGTTCACGCGACGCGCGAGTGAGTGGCGCTCTCTTATACGTATATACATATATAGTGGAGTTTTGCGCGATGAGTCGTCATGAGAGAGAGAGAGAGGGAAAAAATTATCGGCTACGAGTCGCGCTTCTTTTTTTTTTGTAATATGCATATGATATTGGCGATTTATACATGCGCGTGTTTGACGTGACGCGATGATTATTAATTGAGTGAGGAGGAAAGTGCATAAGTGATAAAGAGAGAGAGAGAGAGAGGTTTAATTTATGTGATATATTATAGCGAAATGATTTTGATGGTATTGTGGATGCGAGTATGGTTGTATCTAGTTATGGTGGTGGTGAGAGAATACCATTGGCTGAGTGAGTTAATCATATAGGTATATATGTAGATGATGAAAAATGATGTTGTTGAATTGAAGTTGTTGAAATTTTAAGCGAATGACAAGTAATATACTTGTATACCTTCATGTAGAAGATAAGAGATTTCAAAGATAACGCGATTCGCGCAATTTCGTACGAAATGCGCACACATATAATATACAATAGTCTCGGAAAATCATGAGCCATATATTCACTCCGAATCCGTCGTCGTCGTTGTTATTTTTTTTTCAAGAGCTTTCACGAGCTATTGCGCCTCTTTATCTCTTCACTCGGGCGTTCAGTCATGCACGTGAATTTAATTGAGCGTAATTTTTTTGTCTCGTATTATATAGCACGAGCGCGCGCGCACACGCGCAGAGCCTTTTAATTTATCGAAATGGAATATTTTTCACTCGCTTCGATCAAATTGCCGAGGCGTTTGATTGTTTAGTCATTAACGCAAGCGATAAAAGCCGTCGCTGAGAAATACCCACACTGAATTGCTTCTTATTATTCTATACATACAAGCGGGTTTTCGCATGTGTTTATGTATATACATATATATATTCATTGCTTATTGTGACGTGGAAATAATGTGAATATGCTTAAATGAATTTTTCTCGCGCGATTTGTGCGTATATAAACATTGTTTCCTTTTTCAAATCATATCAAACTATTCCGCAGTTGTTTTCAACAAAATGCACAGTACATATATACGAAAATAACCATATGCTACCGAATAATACAATATATAATGCTTCAACATTCTTACTTTCTATAGCTTCAAAATACCGTCAAAAAAAAACCTTATCTTCTCGTAAATTCTCCAGCGCCCCGTGAAAACCGCACGTCTAGCGAAATTTTCCATCACACGATCGTACTCGCGCTTAGCTCAAAAACTCATCCACTCCCCCTCACTGCCTCCCGAAATTCCCGAAATTCTATTACCTAAAACACACCATATTTCACCACCTCACATCCCCTACGTCCAAAAAAAAAAAGAAAAAAAAATATCCCCCTCCCATCCCCACTCATTCTCATCCTCTCCTCTCCCCCATACCCCTCATACGCCCTACTCTCTCTCACTCACTCGCGCCCTGAAATCCATCCCCTCGCGCCCCAGAAAACCAGGTCATCGAGATCCCCGCTCGCTCACCCACACACCGATACACACATCTATATACACACACTCACTCTCTTCCTCCCCACCCAAAGAGAGAGAGGAGGGGCGCGTCGCTGATATCGCGGTCGCACTCACTCTCTCTCTCTTTCTCCCACTACTGTCCGATTATATTCTCTCTCTCTCTCTCTTGCTCGCTCTACTACTACCTCACGGTGCGCGTCCTTGCGGCAATGTCGAGTCGCCGCCGCTGCTGCCGCCGCCGCCGCCACCGCCGCTACTGCCTGTGTATGCGCGCGCGCCGTCAGTCGAGCTCGACTCGTCCTCTCGCGCGGAGCGCTTCTCTCTCGACTATATATATATATATACATACTCTCTTCGGACGTTCCTCGTTATATACCGTTTTTACCGTATACGCGCGCGTGTTAGTAGTGTACATGTGTGCGTGTAGTATATAGTAGTTGTAGTAATATATATATATACATACACAAGAGCAAGAGAGAGATAGACACGTGACGTCCATTCACGCAATGTATATATAGGGAGTAACACGTGAATATAAGAGAGAGAGAGAAGAAGCACTGATAATACACGTGATTTCGGAGTGAGGGTGAAAAGAAATATAAGTGATTAGTGATCTACGTAATACACGGTGTGCGTGTGCGTCAATACAGAGCTTCAGCTGCTGCTTTATTTTTTTTTTTAAAGCTGAGCAGCAGCTTGGAAGCAGAAGAAGGTTGTGCTTTGGTATTTATACATATATATGTAGAAACGGAGAGTGAAAAAAAAACTACGAGAAAGAAACGCCAGAGCTTTTTGGACTGGGGAAACAAGGTAACGCATCGGTTATACCAGAATATTTTTCTACTCTAGTGTCTGTGATGTAATAAATATATAAGCAATAAGTGAGTTTGAGAGCTTTTTTGCAGCAGCAGCAGCAGTAGTGACGAAGTTGCATAATAAATAGTTCGCGTTAATTGTTTGAGAGCGTGTACACGTGTAACGAGTGCGTGTGATATAAAACTGTGTTATCAGTACAGGATGGCTGCACTTAATTTATAAAGTGTCGTCGCGCTATTTTTTTTTTCTAGAATATATATATACGAGGCTTTCAACGTCGTGCATGTGGTCGTCACATAGTTATAAAGCAAATTCAATATTCCGCAGGTTCGAGTAAACAATTACCTACCTGCTGGTTCACGAGTAGACGATTTCATCCGGCCCACGCGCGTATATTTTTAAAATAAAAACTATATTTTTTTATCGCGGAATATTTCATAACAAGCTTATAATCGTGTACTATATACTATGACGCTGTTCACCGCTACCATCGCGTTATCTATATATATATATATATATGGTTCAACTTATTTCATGCACCTCACGCGATTTCGAGCAGCTTTTTTTTTTGTTTTAATCTACATACTCGATCATCGTAGTTGCATATATATGAGCTTCGTTCATTCTCAATTTTTTTTCTCAAATCCTATATATATCAAACATAACTTTTTACGTTGAATTTTCCTACCACGCACAATTGTGCTAATAAATTACGTGAAAAAAAGAAGGCGAAACAAATTTCCTTCCCGCATCGATCACACGCATACGTGGTGCTAAATTTGTCAGCCCACGGTTACGAGAGAGAGAGAGAGAGAGAGAGAGAGAGCTTCTACTGTCCTACAAAGAGTATAGAGCGCGTTCGCAAGCAGCCCATTGTATGACGAAGCTTTTCATCGTATAGCACGAGCGAGAGATTCGCGAACGCTCCTTTTGTAATATACCACCATGGTGAACTGTCGAAAATTTCTGACGCACTCATATATATATACACATGGTCGGCTCTGTGTGTATATGTATATAGGGGCTTTTGTATGCTAACGATTGCGCAACTTGTACGCCCGCTCGTGTGTGTGTATGTATGTGGGAGAAGAAGCGACGATGATTACGTCAGGGTTCTATATATTCGAAGGAAAAATGTCTCTTGTCGCGAAGGTATTTTGAGAAAAATTCTTTTACATTTCCCAAATGTACATATATCTTTTAAATGTAACGATGGTACCATAGGATTAGATATAATAAATTGACCGTTCTAACGTATAATATGATGCTCGCGTTTGAAGTAAAATATATTTGATGTTTTAGAAGACTATTATAAACCCGCGCGTTCGGTGAGCAGATAAGACAGGTGGTGTCATAATGAAGACGGATATACGTTTCGTAACACACGCGCGAGCGCCTCGACTTTATCACACTCATGCTCCGACAACTCTTCTGTCGCAATGATGCTTTTTCCGAACAAAAAATATAGTCCCGCTCTCTCTCTCTCTCTCTCTCTCACTCTCTCGATATAAACATATAACCTTCTTTTTTCAATTTGAAGTCTGATTCGAAGGCCATTGCCGGCGGAATTATTTCTGCACAAAGTCACAGTATAGTTACGTATGGATCGTTGTGCGCGAGTGCGGCTCAGACCCGGCCCGGTGTGTGTGTGTTAATTATACTACAATGGCCTACATGTATGTAGTAACCGAAATGTATATATGTATATACGTGCGGAGCTAACTAATGCTTATATACCGAGTCTAATTCAAAACATATCGTACGGTTACGTGATTATATATCTTATGCACAATCGAATTATAATCATCGTACGATAAAAATTTTTAATGGTTCGCGAAGATAAAATAAAAATCAATCGTTCGTGGCACGGACAGTATCAATTCTCTATAGAATATTATACCTACGGTCGAATCCTTGTTAAAGAAATGATGAAGAAGCAGCAGCAGCATCTGATATGTGTGTATATATACGTCCGTTAAGTCGCCGCCTTGCCTTACCCAGAAAAAGAAAAACGAGAAGAAAGCTGCTGGTGCTCACTTGCAAGATCAAAGCTATACTGCTACTACTGCAGTCCGGGAGAAAATTTTTTCGACGGAAGCTACCCAGGAAATTGCTACCCTTGGCGCGAGCGCGTGAAGCAAGGCCGCGTGTATTTTTAACTTCGGAAAGCTTCCACGCGGACGTATATGTATATACGAGAAAGAGAGAGAGAGAGAGAGAGAGAGTAAGCGGCGAGAACGTGTGCGTGTGCCAGGATCAATACACCCCGCGGGAGTGAGAGAGAGTGAGATAGAACTCTGTCTCTGACGCGACCACCGCCGGGCTTGTGGCCGTGTTTTAAGACGGACGTGGTGGAGACAGGAGGTGTAGAGAGAGAGAGAGAGGAGGGTGTAAGGGATGATTAGAAGGATGACGCGCAGGTTTTGGATGTAAAAATAGAAGAGGAGAAGTGCGTGAGGTTGAAGGGTGATGTGTGTGTGTATAAACGTTGGAATAGATAAATGTGATTGATATTACTAAACAGACGGTTCATTAGATTTAAGTGTACATTGGTTGTTTGTCGTATGGGGAGGTGGAAGCAGGGAAGGTTATATATAAAAGGTGGCGTGATGAAAATAGATATATATAAACGAACGAAAATTCTGGAAATATTTTAGTAATTGAGTTACGGGAATATATATATATATATATATATATATATATATATAATGGAAATATTGTGAGTTATTTACGGAGTGTTTGTATTTCGAACACCCCCTCAAGCTTTCCAATGCGAGGAATATGAGTTTTGAAATGTGGAGTAACTTGACAGAGATTTAGTTGGACGTTTGAAATAGAGAGCGAGAGATGAAGCGCATATCGATGTGGATAATTCATTTGAAATACAATTATATTTCGCTTTAAACTTGGTGAAACAAAAAAAAAGCCCTCGTAGAGTTTATATCCTAATTTATCAGGAGGGAGGACGTTAAGTACATGCCTCAGCACAAATTCCTATATAGGTGACCTACATTACTACGTTATTAAAGTTCATATATATATATAAGCTCTTTGTTACATGCCCGGCTATTCAGATGCACTTAGAATGCTATATATGTAGTACCCAAACGTTGTATATTAACTCGGAATGCAATATGCGAAATTTATAACAATTAATAAAAAATGTTATATAATTACGGTGCACACGCAGTTGGTATAGTATTATAAAATGAAGTATATACTTTGCTCCAATTTGTAAGGAAATCTTCTCTGGCAATTCCTTCATGAATTTTGACTTAATATACAGTTGGCAATCCTCTTTTCTTCGTAGAACCTCGAGGCTTATATCTACTTTTCATGCTATATTTAGATCACTCACAATCTTTCGCTGTATATAGATATATATACAGTGAACTTTTATAGAAAAGTTCGCGCTCAACGTAGTCTACTCCGAAGAATAGCTCATTAATTAAACATCGGAGCAAATTGAATTAAAAAAAATGTGATATAATAAAGCGTCATTCTAGCCACGCTTTAAAACATAGCAACCTCTATATATAAACTTTTATAAATCTTGAATTACGGCGCGTTGCAGCTCTTTCGAAAAATTTTTCGTATACCAAACCCTATCCAGGGCTGTAAACTCCACAAATCCAAACGACAAATAACGTCGAAAAAATACTATGAAAAGGCCGCACATCGAAGTGCATCTCTATATATATATACAGGACACGTGGGGGAGGGAATCGCAAGCCAACCGGCAAAACGAAAGAAAAAAAAAATAAAAGACGAAAGAGAGAGAGAGAGAAGGGCAAAGTCGAAGCGGCAGACGCTGCAGCATCGTCGTCGCGACTCTTCACGAAGGCACTTTAGCCCGTTATATGCGCTCGTTGTATCGCCAGCCGCCGCGCCTAGAATACATATACTACTCTATGCGCTCGTATATAGAAGAAGAAGCTTCTGCGCGAATCGATCGGATCTCGTGCTCGCAGCGAGAGACGGAAAACTGCCCCGTCGACTTATCTTTTTTCCACTTCGTAAGAGCAAGAGAGAGAGAGAGAGAGAAGGCTGTACGAAAGGAAGAGAAGAAGAAGAAAACTTTTTTACCAGGGAGTTTTTAACGTGTTATTAGATCTCGGAAGTTGGCTCGCGGCGATTGATCTTTTTTTTCCGGCGCGCTTCTGCACGCGCGCGTAAGGAAAAGTTCCCAAGACGACGTGAGGAGGTATATAGAAGGATGAAGAGAGAGAGAGAGAGAAGAGACGCGAGAGGGATGGAAAGTATACGCGACGTGTGGAAATCGAAGGGCGCTGGGAAAATTATTGACAGAGTAGTGTGTGTAAGGAAAGTTTGATGGGTATAATGGTGTTCGGGAGACTTTTTTTTTTTAAATCGAATCATTGTTTCGTACGACACGATGATGGTTTTAGAAGTGGGGATTAAATTTGGTGTAGAATTAATATCTCTATATATATATATATTAAAGTGGACGATGGAAATTATGCATCTACAAGGTCTCTAAGCTGTCAAACGATCCTCTACCGGCTAAACCACATCGTTGCACAATCGGTACATATATTATCTCATACACGTATATATACTACGATACGTTCGATCAAACAACAACTAGTATACATATGTTACGTAATAGCCGCAGCTGAGAATATATTATAAAGAAAAAAAACTCTACGCGAAAATCTACCTATCGATCTAATGGCACTCTTATACAGAGAGAGCTGTCTCCGTAGGCATTTCGAGATAATTAATTCTACCTCAGTCGTCAGAAGAAAGAGAAAAAAAAACTGCACACTGTCTTCAACTGAAATTAATTATTTCCGAAGCACCGCGAGAATAAGAGAGCTTTCACTCTCGTTTGCGACACTATGTCGATTCGAAATTACGCCCGTATGTATATATATATATATCTATGAGTATGGATGAGAATCGATGGCAAAGGAGAGGCGACAATTTACGAGGCGTCTCCTCTCTCTCTCTGCGCCGTAGTTCCGCGGTGCAGTCGATGATAGCCGAGTACCACCGCACCATACCACTACCGCACGTCGTCTGCGGCGGCTATTCTCTTATACTTTAGCGTTCGTTCGTTCGTTCGTTCCCGCGCAGTTTCTCTTCTCCCATTATGTCCGCGCAGGGATAATTTAGAACCGCTGAGAGAAGTTCCTTCATAACTTTCATCGGTCTCTCTTCTACTACTACTACGCCGTCGTCGTACCTTTTTTTTGTTATCTTTTACTTTTAAGAGAAGAGAAAATCTTTATAATACGATTAATCTACTCGCGTAAAAATTATGTATATGCGTATACATTCACGAAACATAACGCGGCCACTTCGCATTTCCTATATATAGGTACTTCCGTCCTCGCAAATCCTCTATTCTAGCAAACACACAGAACATTTCTCTTCTTTCCCGTACTTTTACTTCTTTTTCTTAGGAGCCTTTTCTCCTTGACTCCACGCGGTCCGACCTCTTCTCCTCTCCGGAACCTCCTTCTTCCTCTCTTTCGCGCACACTTGAAGCAGCAGCGCCTCTTTGAGGCGGAAAAGTGCATATACGATCGAAACAAAGCTTCCCTTTCTCACACACTACTATACCGAAAGGATCAAGCGTATACACGCGATAAACGTTCTTCCTCCAGAATGAAAGAGAAAGAGGAAAAGATGGAAAACAGGGAGTAGACGGGTTGAAACGGAAAAGTGGACAGCATGCGCGACGGCTGGAAAGATTCTCCTCGTCGTCGTCGTCCCGAGATGCTGCTGCTGCTGCCGGCGGCTTCTTGGGATACGCCCAAGAGTCTTTCTCTCTATCTCTTTCGCTCGCTTCTCTTTCTCTCTATCTCTTTCTCGACTTCCGCAATTGCGGCTCCATTCTCTCTCTCTTCTCTCTACCGGCCACGAGAAATTGTTTCTACAGCCTGCTGCGCCTGCAGGACGAGAGAGAGAGAATTATGAAAGAGGGAGAGTGAGAGAGTGAGGAAAGGGAGATAAGCGTAGCTGCGGATTATGGCACTTTCGGACGGCGAAGTGACATTAGACGGAATTGGTGTTAATCTCCTGCAGGAATCCACTTTGGCTTTTCCGGCCGTTTTTCTCTCTTTGCCGCACGCGGCGGTGGCAGTGAAATGGTCAGGAGATAGATAGAGAGAGAGGGAGTTTTTAGTTGCCGTCGCGTTTTAATTCGTGAGTCGTCGGGGCTCGCGCGCTAATGGATTCTTTCGTCGTCCTTTATCGATTGGGTGATTAATTCGAGCCCTTGATGGCGATATAGCGTTTTCGATGGGTGAGCGAGGGATAAACCTTGGTGGTAGGTAATTGCGAAGGGAGTATTAAGGATGTCAAATGTCGAGTGTTGAAAAAATTATTATTTTTTTTTATAAATTATATGCATCGTTAGGGAAAAACCACACGTTATTAACATAATAAAAGAAATTCATATCGTTATCGTTAAGTATATTAAAATCTCACTTTTGAATTCTTTTCTTCGTTAGACATTGACTGATTACCTAATGATAAAACTTACATAGAATTCATATGATATCTTTAGAAACGATATAATCGTACTTATAATTATAAGATCATATTTATTATATACCCAGGAATAATACAAACTACAATCCCCCTGTACAACACTCAAGTATAAACCAAATCAAAGAACAAACTCCACTTACCAAACCACAAACTGCTTACATACACAGCTATACATACAACTTCTTACAAAACTCGTTTTCCAAATCTAGTTCACTATACCGAACGTTCTCGTATCTTCTCCCTCTGCCTCTTCTCGTATCATCACCGCAGCAACGCGCAAAAACGGAAAAAACCATAATGGGCTAAAAGCCTTCTCCTCCTCCTTCTTCTCTTCGTCTCCTCTCTGTCGCATACGTATATATAAACACGCGACACATACATGGTAGCAACTCGCTCGCATTTGCTATTAGGCGAGAGCGCTTCATCATCAACAAGGCAAATGGAAGCCAATCGCTTGGGGGCCCCCCCGCACCGATGCTACTGCTGCTGCTACCGTCACCGATTAATCGTCGCGGACGTCGTGTTCGTTCGATCACGCGTAAATCACGCTGCAGGCGCTCTGATATACACGTAAGATGCTTGCCATGAAGTGTGCGTGTGTTTGTGATGTACGCACCGGGACTATACGTGTATCGCTATAGGAGGGTGACCAAGAGGGAAGGATCGTGAAATTCATTAGGATAAAGTGCATGTGTAGAAGCTTGTATATAGATGCGTGGTGATGTATGTAAGGTTGCGTGATTGTGCGTAAGCGAATAGCTATTGTATTGGTTAAAGGATGTGTAATTGGACTGGATTTACATGATAATAATCTAATTATGATATCATGTTGTTAGTTATAAATTTATCATTTAATTTGTCTTTGCTATGGTGTAAAGCAACCAGTCGTTATTAAACACGTTGACGCTGCGTTATCATACCTACTGAATTCCGCGCTTCTTATCCCTCTATCTTGATTATATTTATTCTTCAGATCTCACACCTATATATATCGCGCATTGCATCAGGCAACACCGGTTCTTCTTCTTCTTCTTCTTGCTCATCCTAACAATCATCTGCGTTGCGTAAAACCACAGAAATTGTTTAATAAACCAATACCGCACCTCAAAGCCTCACTCTCTCCTTCAACGATACGCATCAACGTGTCGCGCAATGATACCCCCAAAATGCGTATACCCATTATCCACCACCACATCATATACTTGTTCCCACGTGCACGCGTATACAGCCTCCTCCTTTTCCCATCGGTATAATATTTACACGCGCGCGCGTACACGAACTCTTCTAAGAATTCTGTCTCATTCCCTCTCTCTTACTGTCGCGCCTTATCGCGGTTAATGTATACATATAAGCCCTTATCTGATGCGGAAGGAGGTTATCGCAACGATGAATCTCGCGCACGCGACATGCGCGCGCGGGGACTTATGGGAACGCATAAATACGTTTTGAGAACGCGCGCGCGCGCGATGGTCTTGTTAAAGGATAAAATCGCCTGCGTCTGTTTGCTTGCACGAGTGTATATATATATATATACGACTGTAAGAGGTGCTGTTGCCGACTGCAACAGCGTTGTTAATTGAATTATACGGAGGCTACGTAACATTTAGCGTCAATTATGGTGCGTGCGCTCGGCGCGATGATGATGCGAGCGTGCGTCACGCTGCAAGAGAGCCCATGGCTGAGACCGCGTCGTAATGAACGAAGTAGACTCGTTCAATTTTCCTTGAAATATTGCGCATTGAAAATAAACTCTATGATTTACTCATCTGCTCGCAGAGCTACTTATACAAACGTGTTTCCCCATTATATATACATGATAAAAGCTTTAATTGAAACAATGACGCTTAAATAGTAATAAATTCTGCATATTTTTATTTTAATCAAAGAAACACATTTAAATTTATTTGATAATCCACGATTTATCTAACCATTTTTCTCGTTCTTTTTATGCTTCAGGTCCAGCCTCGTAGCTATTTCACAATCCAATTCTGAGAGCCACGCGACAGCCAACGTGCTCATAACGACCTAACCATTGAACAACAGAGCAGGCCCTACGACGACGGCCGTGCCACGACACATCACCGCTTTTTTGCGTAGTAGCAGCAGGCAGTCGCCGCCCCCAACAGCCCAAAAATTCTCCTCTCCAAGCCCAAGATGCACATAGAGGTGCAGGTGGCGCTGAACTTCGTCATATCTTATCTATACAACAAGCTGCCAAGGCGGCGGGTCAACATATTCGGCGAGGAACTCGAGAAAGCCCTCAAGGACAAGTTCAAGGGTCACTGGTACCCTGAGAAACCGTTCAAAGGCTCAGCCTTCCGATGCCTCAAGACCGGCGACCCTATTGACCCGGTCCTCGAGCGCGCCGCTAAGGAAAGCGGTGTACCCATCCAAGACATCCTCGAGAACCTGCCTCAGGAGCTCGCCGTCTGGGTGGATCCTGGCGAAGTTAGCTACCGTATTGGTGAGACCAGTCAGGTGAAGATCTTGTACTCGGAAAGTGCCGATCCGCATGACGAGTCGTCAGCTGACCGCGAGGTCACCAAGACCTTCAATCCGGAAGCCCAGTGCTTTCGGCCCATCGAAGCTGTTGGTACATCCTTAAGCGGTCTCAGCTTGAGCCCAAAATCAACATCGCCGTTCCCCAGCTCGATGGCTAGTAATGCCAGCAATGGCTCGGCTAATTGTAATCAGCAGAACGGTCACGGCTCCGGTTCGTCGTCCGCGCCGTCGCCGACGCCGTTGACGAATTCGTTCAAGGGCTCGCCTAGTCCCGTGCCCGCGTTCATCCCGAGGACTACGGCACCGCTGACATTCACCACGGCCACCTTCGCTCAGACGAAGTTCGGCAGTACCAAGCTCAAAACCAGCAGCAAGAGGGCTAACAGGTACTTATCTAGACTTCTTGTCTCTGCGTACTTCGCAGTTTATCTCAAACATTTAATCGAACATTGGCAAAATAATTTATTTATCTTTTTTTTAAGACACCATGTGAACTTTATTAGATAATCGTTCATCATAGAGAGTCAAGTAATTTAATAATCTAAAAGTTATATTTGTTCAAAGGCCAAAATAAAAATCTAAAATTATCATTCGTTGTTGTCACAAACACTATATTGTTTGTGACAACGGCTTAACATTGCATTATCACTATTCTGAAATATATCACTATCAGGCACGGACATTACTAACTTTCACATCCTTCTTTTGATCCAGGATGTCACCCACCGAGTTTTCAAACTACATCAAGCAGCGCGCGATGCAGCAGCAGATCCACCACCACCATCACCACCAACAACAGCAGCACCAACAGCCTGGACCTCAAGGTCCGCAAACTCCCGGTGGTCTGCCCGTCTCCCAGAGCTCACCCAATAGCCGCAGCCTGTCTCCAGGCCTCGCGGCCGTCAACGGCCACAATCAGCACGCAGCTGTGGCTGCTGCGGCTGCCGCGGCGTCCGACCCGAGCGCCTACTTTTTCCATCAGGCACCGCCACCGGCCTACCACCCGCAGTTCCCGCACCGCAGCATCTTCGACTCGACGAGCTCACACAACGGTTACATCGCAGCTGCCGCGGCTGCCGCAGCAACGGATCTCTACACCGGGGCCAAGTTTCCCTCGTCGTACCTCGACCCAGGCACGATTGGCCATCAGTTCTACGGTGGCGTCGGCGCCGGCGGCAGCGGTGCTGCCACGCAAAATGGCGCCACAGCTCTGGGACCGATCGGCTCGGCTGCCACAGCCGCCGCGGCAGCGGTTGCCGTCACAGGCGCGGCCTCAACGGTTGCGACACAACAGCAGCAGAACGACAAGGCTGCTCTCGTCGATGGGCTGAATAACTTCGGATTGGGCTCGGTGACGCCCTACCCGGCCAGCAACTACCAGCACTTGCTCGTCGCCAATTAATACAGTGCGTCAGCCGCCAGCAGCGCCGGTGCGGGCTTGGCCAGCCTTCGGCCGTCGTCCGTCGCGTGATTACAGCGAAGCTTCGAAGTACGAAGATAGCACGTGAACGCGACGCCACGACGACAATGTTCTAGCACACGCGCGCAACGTTTACGTGTACGACGCCTCGTTCATGTCCTCTAAAACTTCTCTGTCGTTGTACGAAGGATCCTCGTAGACTACGAACACTACTACTAACTGCTACTATACTATTACTACTACTACCTCTGCATTAAGAGGAGGCGGCTTTTACTCCCTCGTCCCTGGCCCCCCCTTTCACGCATCGTCCTACTGTTCAATGTATAGACACTTTCTACGAGCACGCGCGAGGTCGCGTGAGAATACGCGTTACACGTGTGCGCGTGTGTGAGAAGAGGAGGAAACAGAGGTATAATACACACGAATCCCACCTGGACGCACGAGAGAGAGTTCGAGATACATCCATAACGGCCAAGCTGCAACGGCATCGGACACCATCGTTACGCACCGCTCTGAGCTTCTATATACGAGTGACTCGACGAGAAGAGACGTCGCGTCGCCATTAAGAACATCGCACGTCGACGACTGTATGGAAATCCAACGACTCTGCTGCACTGGAGCCGACGATATTACAGGATCGTTTGAGCGTGAACAGTACGACTTACCGATCTAAAAGCCGAGCGTTCTCGTAAATCGACAGTGCCGCACACAGACATTTTTTTATTACCGTAGTTATCGCGTATATATATACACGCGTACGTAACGTGTACGCTCGTGTCGGTACATATATAAATATATAAATATATATATTGTGATTTTTTTCGTTGGAGTGAAATCTGAGCTTTTACATAAACTATGGGCGACGGTGAAAAAAGTGGTTGTGCGAAACGATGCGATATATAACAATTAACCGACAGACAGCGAATGTAGCGATTGTGTCTACATGTCTGAAGGATTATCGTCAACCTCTTCTTTCGCACCGAGTCGCGCATAGGGTCTCGCATTCAGACAAATGATTCGTTTCGAGTCGTTTTAGTTCCTTTTAAAAAGTATATAAATATACAAAGTCTCCTAGAAACTCGCGAAAGAGTTCCTTTTGTAGTACCTATACGTTGTCAATGCAAAACGAAAAAAAAGGACATCCATTTTTGAGAGATAGAGAGTAAGAATGAGACATGTAGAGAGAGAAAGAGCATTTTTCTGAGTGTGTACGATGAAATGAAATGAAAAAAAAAAGATTAAGAAATCTCAGGAAGCTGAGCTTTCCTGCTGTGAGCACGGCAGTTTTCACTCTTCCCTCCAGTAGAGATATATATTTTTACGGCGGTATAAGTACGAGAACGGTCGGCCAAGAATTCGGCAACGCGAACAATATATACATTGCAAACGCGAATATTAAGCGGCGAGCAAACAAGCGAGCGAGTTAAGCGATAAACGAACGAAGACGGAAGAAGCTGCTCGAGAGGCACACGCGAATATTAACATACGAAGCAAACAAAAAATAATATAAATAATATATATATATATACTTCTGCGGCCGTGCGCGAAAGCAGAAAAAGCAGGTCACGTATATATATGTACTACTATAGGTGTAACGAGGAAAGAATGCGCGAACGAAAGATAGAGCGATAGCGAAAATATAAAGCGAGTGATCGAAAGAAGGAATCGAGAAAATGAAAAGAGAGAAACGAAACAAAAAATTTTGCTCAAAGACGAAAGAAAGAGAGAGAAGACACGGCGTTGCACCTTTCACGAGAGAAACGAGGAAAATCGACGGCCATTACCTCCTCTCTGTGCTTCGCACGGTCGCGTTTATACGTATATGCTTGCATACGCGTGAAAGATCTCTTCTTTAGAGAGAACGAATATTATATAGAGTGAGAGAGAAATATAACGGGAACCCACTGGTTTTCAGAGACAGACGGACAATACGAACGTTACGACGACTGCAACGCGATCGAGAATCGTTCGCGAGACGGAACCCGATTGTAAGAGTGCGTATTTATAGTCGTGCGGAGTACGAGAACAAACGATGACGATTGATGATGAAATGAGAGCGAGATGATGATGATGAGAGAGAATAAAAAAACACATTAAGTAATGGAGATTAAGAGGTATACACACGGCAAAACCATAATTGAATATAAATATGATAACGTCGAGGTGTAACAATTTATTTTTTCACTGAATAATAGTTCGAGAAGTGGAATAAACGGGAATATATCTTGTAGAGCCTATGTATATTATAATTGCGCGAGAGGAATCGAATACGCGAGTCACAATTCGCGCGCGGGGCTGATATTTTATCTCGTCTCGTAAACACACACACACAATCTCACCCACCTATTATACAAAAATAATACACAATACAAACAAAAGAAAAAACGAAACACCGAAACTATAACCAGAGACGTGTTTCCTTTTACGTGCGTCGCGAGAGAATCATTATAGATACGTGGGAAATTTTCGAGCTTCGGGCGCGTCGCGTCCCGCGCGCAACTCCCGCCGTTCAGTAACGATCTTAACATTTTATTTTTATAATAAACGCAGTAGATGTAGAGAGACAGGGAGTGAGAGCGAGTATATATATATGAGAGAGTGAGCGAACGTACGAACGAACGATCGAGCGAAAGAGAAAGAGAGGAAGAAGAAGAAGAAGAAGAGAGGAGAAACGTGTTCGTTAGCAACGTAAGTGGCGCTGTTGTACCTTCTTTCCAACCCGCCCGCCTACCTTCCGGAACCCAACCAACCACCCCCCCTTTCGTACTTGCACGTACTTAAGGTATACATAACTACCGCTGCGTGCAAGTCGACGATCGATCTTCCAATTTTACCCTCCCGCGTACCGTCGTACCCCACCCCTTTGCGAAAGAGAAATAGAGAGAGAGAGGAGAGAACACACCGTCCTCCCCGACCGACCTCCACCTTCTCGTCGTCTTTTTCGGCGTCCTTCGTCGTGACATTCGGCGACCCGCGATTAATTTCACGAATGATGCACGATAGAATGTGTGCACGAATAGCCGACTGATTTCGAAATTGTCTCTTTGATCGTATACGGAACCGAATTAAGAAGTACATAACATTTTTTTCTTCTGCACAACGGTCGTTCTTCGTGATATTTTCTTTTATACCCCTCTAACCCTTATGAGAATCAATCTAACTTCTTGCCACGAGATCCGAGCCACTTGCAGAATCAGTTTAAAAAAGTATAAAGAAACCGGAAATCAAAAGAGAGTGTCGCGAGCGAAGGGTATATAGAAACAAAAAAAACGCGGTAACGGTAATTAGCCGGTTGCGCAATCAACGACGGAATCTGCGGGGTGTAAAAAGAAACAAACGGAGTTTACAAGTACGCGGGTGTCTATATTGGTGCTAAAAGCGACATCGGGACGCGAAACAAATGGTTTGGACACGTGCCCGTAGCGAAAGCTTCAACGTTGTCGACTGCCCGGCTGTCAAAATTGGAGAATAATAAAATACACGTAATTCTTTATTTACGCGATAGTAAGAAATTTTCTTTTTGATACAGTCAATACTCTTCGAACAAGCCGATTAATTTTCGCGTTATAAATCTTATATTAACCGGACTGATGAAATCTCAGTATTCTGTGCAATCCACCTACGAAAAGTCAATAAAACGATTAATTTACCCCTTGATTCGCCTGAGCTCAGGTACTATTATATCAATCGACGATCGTTAGATACATATAACAATAGTCGAACAAAAAAACAAGACTTTCTTTTCATCTCCCAGGGCCGTGGCTTATAATAATACGCGTGTGTTGGCGCGCTGTCAAGGTTGTTGTCACGACGCGTCGTCGTCGTCGTTTGCGCAAAAGCGCTTTTTTGTTCAGGTTTCGGTAATATGGGAGTGTTGTTGTTGCGATTAATATAAAGAAGGGGGGAAAAAACAGATTTCGCGTCGAGATGCAAAAATCAATCGTATAATCGCGCGTGCGCGCGTTACGTTTCGCGCGCTTGTGTATATAATGATAATATATTTGTACGGAGCATTTGCAGAGCAAAAGTAAAATAAAAAAATAATGTGAAAAAAGGAAAACGAGAGATAAACGTCAAAAAATGGGGGGAGGGGGAAGACGAATTTGAGTTATAACGGCGCGATCGCGTCGCTTATATATTTACGGGATGCGATCTAATATATACATATTGTAATAATATAACTTTGTTACTTTAGAATACTGTATTTATGTAATCGTTTCGTTGAATTATTTATATTTTTTCAAAGGAAGGAAATACACAGACACACACGTTTTTTATATTTAATCCTAAGAAGAATATTCTATTTTTTATACTTTTTATATATTTTTTTAAGGGCATTTTTATACGTTATAAAGTAATGAAAAAAAATAAATAAATAAAAACTAACACACATCATCTAGTCGTGAGTATAAATGTATCGAGGTATAATAAACATGTAAAAGCAAACAAAACTTATATCGTAAATAAACGAGTTCGAAATGTGCGCTATTAGTACACGTTGTTGTATAAAAAAAAAGACAAAATAAAATGAATAAACCGCGAAAAATAAAAGTCGCGAGACACGCGTGTGCGCGCGTAGTTGCAAAGCCGCTGCAGCAATTATAATATTAACCGAATGATCGATTTTCGCATCTCGACGACGAACTTATAAAAAGCAGTTGTTGCTAAAGACCCGGGGATAACGACAGTGAGAAAGACACAAACACACATTACATACAATTACACATGGGGGCGAGTGAGAACGAACGAGAGTGAGAGATAGATTGAGAGAGAGAGAGAAAGGAAGAATGATAGCGAAATTACTATATAGAGAGATAAAGAAAAATGGCATGCGTAAGGAATAATAATAATTAAAAAAAAAAGTATAAAAAGACAAGCAGTACACCCTTCTAATTTAATATTCTCGTATAAAAGAACTTAACTTGTAAACTAATAAACGATACGTACGACTGTGGTAGCTATGCTAGTACCTGCTATTATTAAAGAAACAAAATAAAATAAAAAAACGACGACAAAGAGATGGCTGATGAGGGTGGATAAACGTTGTAGGAGGGGGAAGTGAATGCGGTGGAAAAAGAAAGAGATAACCGTCTAACGATCGAGACGGGAAAGGATCGACTCGGATTCCCGTGAGCTCTAGCGCTTAAAATACTGTCGAACGTGCCAAGACTCGTACACGCGCGTGTGTGTTGGCCAATTCCGAGCGCAGAGTTGACCTATAATACCGCGAGGGCAGTATATCGATCTTTAAAAATAAAGAACGAAGAGTATAAGAGAGAGAGAAACAGACACGCGTGTACGGTTTGCTGCATCGAGAGGGAGTCAATTTTTACGATCGGCTTTTTTGTAACCTCTGTGAATTTTTTACAGATCAGTGCATTTTTTACGGTTCGTTGGATTATCTGGTAAATTGGATTTTGTTAAATTATAAAGAGAAAAATTCTTTATTTCAATTGGTAAAACGTAAATTGCAATGGTTATATTACAATAATGTATAATAAAAAATTGTCTGTACCCGAGCGCGAGTTTAGCGGATGAATCTAGAGTCGATGGGTGAGGCATTGCAATAAATCGTGAATCAAACGGATCTCGGCTTGATACATAAGTAAAACTATAATATAAATACAAAAAAAAACCTTGACGAGAAACGGCTCAGCAAAGAATCAAACGCAATGTATACTCCTACTAAACGAAAATATAAAAAAAATTAATAAGATAACCGAGTGAATTGTACAGGTCGAAGAACGCGGGGATGAATGGTAACGTGAAGATAGAAAAAAAAATAAACGAAACGCTTAAGGAACCGGACACCTTGCGTCAAATAGGCTGATCAAGGTGCTGATAAAAAAAACGAGCGATATTGAACTAATATTATAATAATATAATGAAGAAAAAAAATACACATACACATACACACACACACGTGGTCGTTTAGTGATAAAATGGAAAATAATAAAAAATAAAAACTACGTCGAGGAGGCAAACCACAGAACCTATAGTATTATATGTTTACGAAATAAAAAAAAATACGGAGTACACGTAACGATATACCATTGTAAAGCAAAAACAAAAAAAGTAACAAGTAAGGAATAGATTTTTCATGCCCTAATACTGAATGTATTCGTTAAAAACAAAAAAAAATAAATAAAAATAAAAACGGCGAAGTAATGACGGCGGGATTCATCATACAGTATAATGAGAATTAACCAAAAAAAACTGCATGCACTTTAAGAAAAAAAAAATTATTACAGTGAGACACGCAAAAAAAGAACACTAACACACACACACACAGACATTCTCCACATTCGTATACAGAAAAATGAAGACGCCGATAATCTGTTTTTTCAAATATCAAGTGTCTAATATCTATAGCGATCGATATTGTCTACGTATAAACAAATAAAAATAAAAAAACTTGACTTTAATGGAGAAAAAAACGCGCAGTGTTATACGGTATAACGTAAATCTAATGGTAATACAAAAAATAATAGTATAATAATTGAACATAATACATAACGCTATATTCTTATACTTAGGCCCAGAAATAACAAAAAAAAAATGAACACACGGGATTTTTCAGTCAGCGAGTGTTTGCCGATATATAGTAAACGATAAGCGATGAGTTCAAAAATTCACACACAAACACAGACATTACACGAACACATCAAACATGATTTCTTTTTTCCAAAGACCGATGATCCATATATACAGGGATAGAAAAAAACAATCGATCTATGACCACAGATTGTTTCGAATGATATACGAGAACTGGAACCGTAATTTTCTTTATTTCTTTCCCGTAAACATATTTCCGTTTCCTCCTCCTTCTCTCAACAACGGAGCAGGATATCATATAATAACCCACGTTATACATACGAATGAGAAAACCGCGTCGCGCCGCGCGGGTTGGTATTACACTTTTAGTTGCGGACGAGTACGAGTATACATCACGCGAGGAAATAAAACACAAAAAATAAGTTAACGATAAAGTAAGGATTTAAAAAAAAGTAAAATAAACAAAAATTAAACTATCGATTATTCTATATACATATTAATATATACCGCGCGCGACGGAATATTGCAAAAGAGAGAGAGGGGGTAAAAAAGAAATAAAACAAAACACGAGATGATGATAATTAGATTTGTAATTAACTAATACATATATTTTTCAATACTTTAACTACTTGCTGTATGTAAACTTATATATAAACGATAAATATATAAACAAACAATATATATATATTATATATTCGGAGGACACACGGATGAAGATAAACAAATAAAAAATTACGAACGGGATAAGAAAGAATATTGCACAGCGCTATTGTACATCCCCGCTCGCGATGATAATGAAAATAATAACAAATAACAAAAAAACAACTATATTATATACCTACAAAAAAAAGCAAAGAAAAAACACTTGGAATATACCGTGAGCGATCGACGTAGGGGGTGAAGATTATAAAGTAGTCCTTTATACATATACAGATATAGAAAGAAAGAGCGAATTTCACACGCGTACGTCGACATATATATATAAAATAGGCAAAAAAAAAGATCGCGCGCGGTTACACGTACTTCCGGGTACCAGCAACCCCATCTCCCCTCTATCCGCGTGCGTATGTATATGTGTGCGTGCGTGTATACATATATGTAGAAAAGCAGCGGACCACCCGCCGACGGCGCGACCCCGACACGGGCGGATAAGAAAAAAAAAATATATATATATATATACTTTTTGTACCCCCTTGGCATCAGGAGCCTCGTTAATCGAGCGCGTTATATACATACACACACAGTCCAACCCTTTTACTCTCTCCCTCAGACTGGCCTTTTACCGTGTTATATAACCCCCTTTTGCCCTCCAACCCCTTTTGAACCTCCCCCCATTCCCCCTTGCGCAATCTTCCACAGAAGGAATGAAAAAAAAAATATATATAATCCCCCGTCTTTGTATATCACAGTCGCCCAGAGAGAGAGAGAGAGATATGTGTGTGCGTGCGTGTAATGAAACCGTTGTTATTATACATACGGGTTAAGATAAAATGATATATACGCATGCGCACAGGTATATACTGTACCCACAGTACATAACACATACACATAAACACGTATTACACAGGGCAAAATTATATATATATTTAGAGCGAGAGTAAGAGAGAGAGAATGTGTGTGTCTGTGGTTCTGCGCGAGAGCGACACTTTTGTCTACGTTTTTTTATCCTAACTATTTCTAATATATAAATGTGTGTACACATATATACGCGGCGACGCAATGGCGGGTATAAACGTCTCTCGTTTCGTCTATATACAATATAATTATGTTCTCTTCGGCCGTTTCTCTTCTCCTCTGTTTCTTTTTGTTATATATATATATTTTTTTTTCAGTCGTCTTTTTGCACGTTTTTGTTTATATATATATATATATTTTCTCTCTGTTTCCATTCTTTTTTTCTTTCGTTCCTCGGCGCTCGTTTGACGCAACGCCGCGACCGCGCGTCGTCAGTCAACGATGTGACAAACACACGTACGACATCATATAAATATACACAATATA
>JAWWEQ010000010.1:2503951-2523825 GCA_035583055.1 Torymus tubicola
AAACACGCTCTGTCGATCGATTGACTCTTTTCTCGTTTGTTACTTTTTCGTATCGCTCGTTGTTGCAATTGTGTTTTCTTGGGTTCTTTTTCTGTTTTCCTTTGCACGGCTTCTTTTTTATTATTGTCATTATTATTATTATTAGTAAACGACGATTTACGAGGTAAAAGAAACGATCCGTTCACGGTTTAGTCAGTCAAGTCGGCGTAACGCGACGCAAGAGTCACGAGAGCCTACTGTCATTATATATAAATATATAATTTTTAAGTTTTCTTTTTTCACCTTTTAATACTACTACTACTACTATTACTACTACTACTACTACTACTACTACTACTACTACTACCATTATATATATTATATATGATATATATTTGCTACCGTTACTACTAGCACTTAATTAATAAACCACGGATGTAAACCCGCGTTTGTTTCGTTTTTATTTTTAATACATATTATATATTTTTTGTCCTCTATAATTTTTTTTTTCATTCTTTTTTTTGTAATCGTGATGTATTTTTGTTGGCTTTAGATTTTTGTTCCTTTATTTTTGTATATGACGATGAGAAAAAAAAATATTAACAAATAATAATTACGGCGATTGCGAAGCGCGTTAATTATCGTACCGTTACCTATTATTATTACTTTTATTATAAATATATATTAATGAATACCGCTGTATACACTATTACAGTTGTTCTTATACATATATACATAACATATATATATATATATATTACATCGTGTATACCGAGATCAGCGTTAGTCCTAAGAATTTTTTCATAGTTTGTTATTGTTGTTTTGTATGATACTTGATTATATATAAATATATATATATATATAAATATATACATATTATACATATTATACATAACTGTATAAGAGGATCGTCGCATGTGTCATAAAAGTGCGGGAGGACGAGCTGCTAGCACCTTTGTACTTTTATACGCACGCATGAGCGCGTCAACACACGCATATACATATATAATATATATATATATAATATATTTTTGTTAATATAATATAGTGATTTGATATATAACTGCACTAGAGAGTTGATTTTATTACTGAGTTTTATTACTGATTTGTCCTTTGTCTTTATATATATTATATATATCTGTACGTCTTCTACGTTTTTTTTTAGTTTTCTTGTCTCTCTCTCACAGACACACGAAACCAAAACCGAATGATTCAAAACAAAACAAAAAAAAAAAACAAAAAAAAAGTAACAACAAAACAGTATCTACATATATATTAGTACAGTTTGCGCAGAGACGCGAGAGCAAAAAAAACGGTTGTATTGCGAGGAAAAAAGGTATGAGTAAATGGATCTGGCAGACCATACGACATTATAATACATGAGCAACAGAAAAAAAAGTAACGATAATACACACACACATATATATATATAATAAATTTTCTGCGAGCGACACACTTGCTTGTATACGGAAGCATATACCGATATATATGCGGGCGTATGTTACGTTTATACATGTAATACGTATATATGTGTATAACATATACATATATATATATCAATGGAATTTTGTATGTATGTATAGTACACGTATATATCTATATATATATATACTTCTGCATAACTAATCGATGTGAACGCGCGCGTACGCAAACAAATGTGTATACATATATCTGTAATATGATTCTGGTGTGCACCTGCGTGGAAAAATTGAAGCGGTTGAGTGACTTCGTTACGCTGGTCGGAGACTCGCATATGTATGCCAAAAAAAAAAAAAAAAAAATCGCACCTTGTTTCTTCAGCATCAATATATTTGTATGAACGATCGAACGATGAATTTTATACCGTACCGATATGGAAAATATATATATTTTTCATCTTTTCTATCGCAGAGAGTTATAACCAAAGAGAGAATAATAATAAAATATAAAAAAAAAATAATTTTTTTACGATGTAAGTAGTAATTTCGGCGACAAAGTCCCTCGACCGTCACTCTTTTCTTTTTTTTTTAAATTGAGCGCGAAATAAATACCTTCATTCCAGCGCTGCTGATTCAATCAACGATAACAACAACATCAAACAACAACAAAACCGTGCACACCACAAATCACATAATAATCCAAAAATCTACATACACATTTGCGTGTGTACGCCGTGTGTATATGTGTGCAAAACCATCGTTTTTTCCGTTATTTTTTTTTCCGAAAAAATCAAGCGAGCGAGCGACCGAGAGAGAGCGAGAAAGAAAGAAAGCGACACGATAAAGAAAAAAAAATATTAATAATAATAATATTACTAAAGCTCCGATTATCTAAACACAGGGCGTGTCGCATTAGGTATAGCGCGAGCGCTTTCCGCTTCGTATATGACGATATAAATATGAGTATATATTATATATAAAAGTATATAGCGGCGGGAGGCGCCGCGATTAAAAAAAAAACGCGTGCGCACCGCCTGAGCGCGAAATGTTTCTTGAAAAAAAAAACAAAAAAAAAAAGAATAGTAACAAACACACACACAATTTGAATAAGCAAAACAAAAATATATAAAAATTTTATCGAGCGCGGCTCACCACCATAGAGACCCTTGACCGTCTGTAACGATAATATTATATGATAATTATAATATTAATAATATTATATATTTAAAAGATTAAGGAGTAATAACGACATACACCACACATAATCTACGACTCGCGTTGTAACATACTTATATAATTTTGTAAATTATTTTTTGTATTTTTATATCGAGAAAAAGAACACATTAATGGAATACATTATTATACACACACGGAAGTTATATTATAGCGAGTGTGATGACACATGATGAGAAAATAAATAAAGATTTAAAAGTAATTGAAAAAAATAAAAAAAAAATATTGTGGAGGAAATTACTCAAATACACATATGAACATACATCTTAACACACAATTACCACTATTAATATTACTACAATACATTATATATATATATATATATACATTAACGACGACGCTGCTAAGTGCAAAACAAAAAAAAATAAGAACACTGGTTAATCGAGTTTAAACGACATACATACATATTTATCCGTATACGTCTGTCGCGTAGTCGTCGCATCGAAGTGGCCAACGTATGGAAAGAACGAGTATAAGAGTATAAAATAATGCTGAGACGACGCGACGACGGAAAAACCAAAAGACGTCGCGTTTCTTTTTTGTAATCGCTGTGGACAAAATATCCGATATGATTGTCGTATGGAAGGGAGAGAAAAAGAGAAAGATATCGAGAGAGTTTGATTGCAACGACAACAAGCAGTAACAAAAAAAAACTAATACGGTACAGCAGAACGAGAGAGAGAAAGAGAGAAAAAACACACAAAAAAAAAAGAAACTTATCATGTACGAACAGCACGCCAAAAACTGTGAAGAGAGATTAAAAACTCGACGACAAAAAAAAAGTAATAAATAATAATTAAACGTCAAAGGCTCATTCGAACGACGCCCCGCCATCCTCTGAAAGAATTTTTCTTTTCTTTTTAACTCTCTACACATGCGATGATGAAACACGCGTGAAGCTGTCGCGGTTTTCCGTATTTCGCATCTGCGAAAACGAGAATGGATATACGTCATAACAGCTTGGCCAGTAAAAAAAAGTAATAGAGACGCGATAAGATCGGTATATGACGCGATGATGATAAGAAGAGTGACAAAACTGATATATACTTACTTAAGAGGATGGCGTCGGCAGCCGCTTCCTGGATCGACGAACCTAAAATATCCCATTTTCAAAAAAAAAGAAAAAAAATTTACGAATGATATAAGAATAAATGAAACCAATAGAGATATTCCTCTTTTGATACGAGACGCATATATTAAACGTGCGCGCGGAAGATTTTGTATAACGACGATGACCGACAGTTAACAGAGCCAAAAAAAATCATACATATTGATCTTTTTCTACGACAATTATGATTGAAGAATAAACGGTAATAAGCAAAACAAGAGATAAAACTAAAAAAGAGAAAAAAAACGATGATCCAGGAAGTCGTTGGTGAGGTCGAGAGCAGGGCGCCTGGTATTAGTACACACTAGTTTTTCTCAATTGGCGGCGCCCAATTAGTTGTTGGAATTTCGTAGCCTAGGAGCAATACCTCCCGCGTTAGTTTTGTGAATGTTGTCGTTCCTCACGTTTTTAAAAGATAAACAAAAAATAACTAAAAATATAGGCGAGAGAGCGACGTACGAGCGCATGCGGGGGATCGGTATATACGCGCGGGTTACGATATTATATATATGATGTATATTCGAATTATCATATATATACTCTTTGAATAAACAAATCGGCGGTTAATGGTTCATGATAAGAAAACAAAAGAAGAAGAAGAGAATATAAACGTGCAGGTCACTCAGACGGTCGTTGTTGGTTCGTTCGAGCGCGACGTTGCATATATAGATATTTTTCTAATAACCGCGATTAATTTCGCGCAGCGAGAGTTAATATGTGTAATAAAAAGAAACAAAAAATGGGGGATAATAACGAAACAAAAAAAAAATAATAAAGTAAAGGAAGAACACGATGATATCGTGTGTGTGCGATGACGATGATTCGAGAGACGCGAGTTCATTTCGTAATCAATTATATATATATAATACGAAAGGTTTGTTGTTTGCTTAGAATGAGTTCATGTTAGCATTATATATATGCTATGTGTATACCTCTATATATACACATATACCAATTGGCCGGAGAAAATAGAATTGACGAGAAAAATCGATGATGTAATCAAAGAAAGCCCCGTTCGCATTATGAAATTTATTCTATATACTTAACTCTTTCTAAATTGACATTATGATAATTGACGTGGATCATCTATATATAAAAATAATGCTAGCAAAATTTAAAATGTAAGCAAACAAGGGGTGAAACTCTAACGAGAGTTCGAACAATTAAAGCGTTATATATATTATATAGTACAAATTGGAACAACGCAATTGAACGCGTGTAAAAACGTATAATTCTATCAAAAGAAACACACAAAAATGAAAAAAAGAAACTAAATAACACAGAGAAGCTTGACACAAAGCTTAAACCAAATAAGATATATAACCGAAGAAGAAGAAGAAGTTTATATTCAACTTGTCTATTTTCTTATATACATGAGAAGGAAGAGAGAGAGAGAGAAAAAAAAAATAAGCAGAAACTAAAGAGAGACGATAGAACCACGCGACCGACTGAGTGGCGCCCGCGTCGATCGCGACGACGACGCTATACCGCACGCAACCGCAGCGACTCGCGCGTGCTCTCGATTCGATGTTGGTAGCAATGATTTTTCAAAGTCGTTTTTTAGATTAAAAAGCAGAAAAAATAAGGAGCAAAGAGTAACGTGAAAGAAGGTAAAAAAGAAAGACAAAAGTCATCCCATATAAAAGGACGACGCGCGCTCGGTCGCGCGTGAGAACGGAATCGAAAGGTATAATATTATACCGGAAGCGATCGGTACAGAAGCATCGAAAAGAACAAGAGAGAGAGAGAGAGAGAAAAGGATGATGGTTGAGAAAATAAAGGCAAAACGGTGAACCAAAAAAAGAGAAAGAAATAGCAAAAAAAAAGAGACGTGGAAGCGCACGCGCGCGCGCAGGAGCGTCGTCCCTCTCGTCGCACGTGCGACGAACGAGAGAGAGAAAAAGAAAGAAAGAGAGAGAGAGAAAGGTATATAGCACGCTGTAAGCTATATATCGAGGCTTATAGATGGTATATATATGTGTATATACAAACTATATATATGTATATATACGATCTTACACACGGACACCCACACTCAGTATTTCGTCTCCTCCTCTCCGGCTCTCTCTGCGGCCATTTACATACATACACATACCATGCGCGCAGAGAGAGGGAGGACGGGGTCTCTTTTTTTATAAATAATTAATAATAAATAATAATAAATAATAATAATAAACCACGATGATGATATACGACACGTATATTAGTTGATATATATATACGTGTCTTAATGAATTTTTCTCTCTCCAATGATCGCGGTGTCGTTAGAGGGATGGCGCTCGCACGAGTTTATAATAAATTACGATGAGAAACGAGATGACGATATATAGCGATGATAAGAGAGAGAGAGAGAGAGAACGAATGCGAACGAGAGAAAGAGTAAATAATGAGTGAACGAGTGCGAGAGAGAGACGCAGACGCATATACTCGTCGTGTGTATAATAATATAATAGTATATAGCGCGCTGATGATCGAGACAATTCACATACGATATATCGGCGACGCGATTTAATTAATAAAAAAAAAATTTAAAACGATTTACCACGTGATGTGTATGGATAGTAGATTTAAAAGGAAAAAAAAACAATTTTGATCTAATATAATTATAGGTATTTGCCACAATATTTAATATGTGAATGATTATATATATAAATAGTATATATAGAAGAAATGAGAGAGAGAGAGCGAGAAAGAGAGAGAGAGAGTACGATAATATCATGAAATTATTATTCTTTGTTACTTCTTTATAATTAAAACAATAAAAAAGCTATTGAATAAAAAAAAACATCAAACAACATTAATGGAGAACTGTCTTTTTACGAGTAGCATATATATATACGGCTCTATTATGTACATATTATATATATGGACGCGTGCGCGGGCGCGCGAGGTGTTTTTGTGAATTATACCTCGCGGGAGCCGAAATTGTTTCATATATGGACGCGGAATTCGGTGGAGAAAATCGAAAGGAGGCAATATTTTGCTGATCCACGCGCGGCTATTGAACTCTATATATGCGAAGACAAAGTGACGACGTGTAACGGTTGTTTATACAGAATTGGCACTTTTTTTTTATCTAATCTCTCGCTGAAATAACGTAATCGCTGCTGGCGCTAAAAATATATAAAATCAAAATCTGGGAATTTCCGCGTGTAAGAATGATAAATTTTT
Source organism: Torymus tubicola (assembly GCA_035583055.1). Taxonomy (NCBI): domain Eukaryota; kingdom Metazoa; phylum Arthropoda; class Insecta; order Hymenoptera; family Torymidae; genus Torymus; species Torymus tubicola. The sequence continues at coordinate 2,510,861 of JAWWEQ010000010.1, forward strand.
TTTTTCTTTGGTTTTCTAAATATTCAAAATTCTCGTCAGCGTGGTGAGTTGAATGAACCTTACGAGACACGGAGGCGTGAAATTTTTCGAAAAAGTATATATACATTTTCTCCACCGAGAGCGTATAATAGACGAGCTCTCCTACCCAAAAACTCATCTCCGTTATTATAAATCTCTCGTCATCATTTTTCTTTTTTATTTTCTTCTCTTTTTTTGGTTTCTTTTTATATATTCATTATTTTTTTGGTTGTCGTTGCGATAAAAGAAAAGAAAAAACTTCACCTTGGCAAGGACACGCGCTGTCATCTATAACGGAACCGGACACACTAGAACACGTTATTAAAACTCATCGCTATATACGTACATTATATAATAGTACAAAATGAACTTGGCGCCTGTCCTTGAACAATTAAAGATGTATTTCTTTTGTTAAAATACCGCATGATTTTTTCAAACTTTTATATCGACACTTTTCTTTTTATGTTCCTCTTTTATACTTTGAAATATCTACATATATATCATCGCCTCAAGAATGAACGACTACTACAGCCACAGCAGACTCGCCGCTTATATATTTTCAACTCCTCGATGTTGTATATTTCGTTACCTCTTTTTTTTTATATACATTCAGCTTATACTTTTTCTGCAAGACGTATACTATATATATGTGTTCTTATATATACAATTTTCTTTTTATATACAGTTTCTTTTCACTCAACTTTTCTCTCTATATTACAATCAAAAACACAGGCCATTATTATTTATTGTATACACACACATACACACACACACTTCTTTTCACCCAATCTTTCTTTCTTATATACGTATTTTTAAACCGCATGCCTCTTTAAAAATGGATTTTCCTATATATTCTCGCGAGGCGCGCAGGAAAAGGAACGTTCGCGAGTGAGAGAGAGAAGGAAGGAAAGAAAACCAGAGAAGAGAAAGACAGCGGGGATTCCATGCGCCCGGTGTGCTCATGCCATTGAATTCCGAGGAACGCCGCGCGGTGACTTACTCCATTCCGCGCGGCGTAGCGTAACTCGAGGCAAAACGAGAGACAGAGTATGAGCGCAAAAATGCGCAGCCACCAGCGCCGACGTCGGCGTAATGCGAGTTATTATACGCCCGCCCGTGCGCTCGTTGGTTTTTTTTGTTATTTAATAAATTTTTACGTTTCAAGTGTAGTTGACGTTTTGTTTTTTATATGTCGTTCTTGTAATTATATATTGAAATTATTTCATCTACTTTATTTTTAATCTAAATATATCTTTTTACGGATATATAAATAGATTGGTGTCACGTGAACGTTTTTATTTGCTCCACTTCCAACTTAATGGAAAGCCTTATCGATATTTTATTTACCGGATTAATTGCGCACCGGGGATATTTTTCCTTCGTTATATTCGCGAGAGTTTTATTTTTATCGACGCCCCGAAGTCAGACACGAATCCCGTTCGCTTTATTGTCTATTAATAATTGTGATGATGCGGCATTATTACGAATTTACTCTCTCTTAATATACATATACATTATATTTGTGTGATTTGGTTGCTCATTGATTTCATTTGTTTCACTTATTATTACTATTATTATTATCTGCAAAACGAGTCTATGTGCGTATTATTATTCATCGCTAACAGTCAACACAGCTACTACCATATACGACAAAGATAGATATTATCTATACGACTTTCATCATCAGTTTGCCAATTTCTCAATGGAAAAAAAAAACATTATTATTCTTATATACATTATTACTATACTACTATATCTTAACGCTATATATTCAACTCTTATTATTCTATATCTACATAGTTAAATGTTTGATATAATTTTTTTTATTATTTTTTATTATTATACTTAGTCGAATATAATTATAATATATAAACTCGCTTCACATACGACATTACTCCATTTTTCTCTTCCCGCACCCGTCAGCCCGGAGTATATAGCAGCAGTGGCAGCAGCCTTACAACGCAGTTCCGCAGGCGCAGTGGCGAATGAAGAGAGAAAGAGACAGCAAGTGAGAGAGAGCGAGAGCGCCGCCCGTGAAACCCTCTCTGTGATGTGTGTATATTATTTTTAGTCTCAATCGACAACCGCTCGCAATAAGCAAATTAGCGCGCAGCCAAGCAACATCTACATTACACTACTTTAATGTATAACAACAAAACTCTGCTCGACGCATATATATACACGGCTGTTTTTAATTATTCTCTATTATACCGAGCGCTTATACACACATATACACATATACCTATATACTCTTTATTTTGCCCGCGAGTTATAAGCTGCTGCTTGCACGAGACATGCATTTATGATATATATTATATTCAAAATATTCTTCTCTATATGCCTATATATAACATATATATACACTCGTCATCATCGTCATCATCTTCATCATCGTCATCGTATGTATCACACCACCCTGGGGCGTGATTCGATTATACGCACGTCCCGTATGGAGAGCAGAGAGAGAGAGAAAAAAAACGAGAACATCGACGACCGCAGACGCATTAGCGGCGCCTGTCGAGTCGGTATATAGTGGTATATATACGCGGCCGACAAGATGGAGCCGCCGCTATATACTGAGAGAGAAAAGAGAGGAGACCTGCGTGCGTGCATGTAAGCGCGCCCCGCACGCGCTCCGCGTATATATATATGTTTCATATATATATTACACGTTGAGTTATTCGAGCGAGAATATAAAGTGGCTGGTAAAAAGTAGAAAATTGTGTGTGCGTGTGTGTGTGCGTGTATTGTATAAGACGCTGTGGAGAGAGGACAGAGAGATTATTCGCTTTTCTGTGATCTATTGTGATGCTTTGTAAGGGTTATTATTATTATGTCGCGCGTGCATGCTGCTATATATATATGATGAGATGGGAAAATTGCTTCTGCATACAATATTATATATGGTTATAGCGGGGTTTTTAGTGGTTAAGGTATAGAGATGGGGTGTATATATAGTTCTATATTTTCTATTCTATCGCGTTCTTGTTATATATATCTGTGAATTTCTATATATATATAAATGATGATTAGTTGATGACGATGGTGGGAAAAAAGTGAGGAAAATTCTGTTGCCAAAGAATTTTTTTTTTAAATTTCGGTTTGCTATAAATGCTGAAATATAATATGCGATAATGTCAACATTTTTTCGCTTTTTAAGTATACGCAGTCTTCGTTAACGAGCGAAATGCATAAAAAGTTAAGGTAAAAGTATATATTATAATACATTAAAGTCTTGAAAGTGAATACAGTTCTCTCTAATATAGGATGAATGAGATCGAATGATGAAGTTAATCGGAAACGTTCGAAATATATCAAATAAAAGAAGGAAAAAAGAAATACAAATTTCAAAGATGCTATATTTGGAAAAAATAATAAGTTATATATTTTTTACCTAGTAAGAAAGAAGAATTAGATCGTAGAAGTATAAACTAAAACAAAAAAAGAACGGCGCTAAATGTATATGCTATAACTAAGTATAATATGCGTGTGTGTACATATATAAAACAATATATACGAGAAGATACAAACTATAGCATATAATACGATTATACATATATACTTACACACACATATATACATATTATCTGATAATACTTGTAACCGTGAATTGTAAAACTTCTATATTTTACGTCGCTCTGAAAGATCTTTGGCATTAACGACCTTACCACGTGTATAATGATGGATTTTATATTCTAAAGTGCAGTACATATTTATGAATTAAGCGGAAAAAAACACGACCGTATCACAAATTAAACGTTAGAATTCCTATATAAGTGTAGGTACGTTTAGACAACTCGGCGCGCATATATAGAGGCATATCTTCGACTGTAGATATGTAAAGAGGGTATAGAGAAGCGTTTCGAATGCGCAGAGGGATAAGAATGGAGATTTTTCGTCGTTTCGTATATATACTATATACAGCCAACGCGTGTGCTTATAAATAATGGAGTTTTACCGCAGAAGAGTCAACAAATGCGATAATGGTTCGGTTGGCAATGTAACAGCTATCGGTTGACAATTTTTTTTGTTTTCTTTTATTTACCGGCTATTTGCAAGTTTAAAGTAAACGTTATGTTACCGAAATATATATACATAAAAAACATCAATGTGTGAAAACTGCATACACATAGTTAAATTATATAACAACATAAAAACATTTAACCTCTTACGCGATCATGCTATAATATAGATAAAACTTATAAGTATATAACGCGAATTATAATTCATCATCATGTGCCAAAAAATGCTAAAATTAAATGACACTCGATTATTGAAAACGATATTATTATAGATTAGTACAAAGCAATTGTTTTTTTTACGGCGTATACGATATACGTATTTTCCATTTAAAAAATAGTCGCAGTCGGATACATATACATTACACGCAAAGCAATGAGCCACAAAAACTTCCGCAGAGAAGGAAACGATTACGAAACCGCTGTATAAGGAGGGGAAATAGACGTAGGAAACGAACGACGCTGGAACCGAAGACCCCGAGAGTACATAATACTTTTTCACGAATTTTAATACTGAGGCAATGCACCGATTGCCCCTCGTAGATATATATACATACATTCTACGTATAGTCCAACCAAAAGAGACAAAAAAAACAGAAGACCGCGCCGTTATTATACGTCGTGCGCGAAGATTATAAACAGATATATTATATTATTTACAAAAACTATATACGCAGTGTATAAGGAAGCGCGAAATTACATGAAGAAAGAAAGGAAAAAATAAAATAAAATTATATATATTATACTTATGTAAACGTGCGTGCATATATAATTAGATGTGTAAGGGTATATATATATAATATAATAAGTACACGTATAGTAGTGATTTAGCCGTAAAATGAGAATAACCATGTGTACACATTAATATTTAGATATACACACTTAAGGATACATCCATTATATATACATATAATAAATTAATATAGCGATATGTATATTATACGATCGTATAACAAATGTAGCATGTTAGATATATAGTGAAACGTATAGATTATAGACACGTAATTTTCTACGAACAGATTTTTCGCGAATTGAATGGATATTTTTTTAGCGACGAAGCAACACGTATATACACTTACACACGAGAGAGAGAGATACATATACATACGTATATACACGGTACACGTATACACATATGCACATGCACCGCGTTACGCGTACCCTCGGTACGATCATTACTTTTGATTGATGTGACATTATTCCCGTTAAACGAACGCGCGACTCGCGGCTCGCTGATGTTGTTATTATAGTGTCTGTGTGTCACATATATATACATCGACACGGGAAAGAAAGATGTACGAGAGGATTGTGATTTGATGCACGCGAAAAGAAGAAGAAGAAGAAGAAGAAAATGCTACGAAGCGACTCGAAGGCTGCAATTATACGTATAAGATGAGACGATTCTTTGAATTCGATGTCAAGCGCAGTCCGAAGAAATTTCAAATATATTATACGTGCAAGAGGAAATAACAAAATATATATAGATGTGTGTTTACGTTATTGGTTTCAATACACCGACAGATATACACGTGTGCGGATTTTTTCTATGTATAAAATGTCTTTTGCTATATAATGATGGACAAATTTTGGTTTATATTATAGGCTTGTTGATTTCAAGCAACACGAGGCGTATATATCATATGTATAGATGGAATTTTTTCGTCGGGGCACGCGCGTGCACCGATATAATTCGATATGACAACCGCAATTTTCAATAATTTTAAAAAGACCTCAAAATATATAATATCTATCTATGCATATTAATAGAGACATTGACTTTTATATATATACATCGTATATATGACTAAAGAAACCCAGCAATAATATAACTTTTTTTAGCGTATTATTGTAGCAGCGTATATATAAAATAGGTGACAAAAAAATAAAAATAAAATTAAATAATGCAATTCGACTGTTGAATTCAGATCCTTTGGGAAAGAAAAACAAAAAAAAAAAATTTTAGAGACAAATTTAGCTTTTTGCGAGAATACTTTTCCAAAGTGACACTATATAATACGATATATAGCGTGCGCACCTTCGAGGCAATACCACACGCGGCTTCTAACAATAACCGTCATAATATAACAAATCGGCGAAGAGTATAAAATCCAGAGACGAAGAATAAGAGAGAGAGAACGCTGTATAACCGATTACACACGCGGATACGTAGAAAATGATAGCAGCCTTCATAAAACCACGGCGAGCAATAGTAACGCGCGTGCAACTACCATACATATATATACGCGCATAAATAATTGCGCGACGAGACGTTATATACGCGATACGCGTTCAAGGTTACCACGTGTGTGTATATATACAGTGCAATAAAGAAGTTGCACGCGTTTTGGTGCCGTATGTTTCGTTTCGGAATTGAAATTTTGCTGTATAATCAATCCGGTATATTATGTTGAAAGCTCGAATCAAAATATATAGTAAAAACTGGTTGTTTTTTTACGTGATTATTATATATAGCATTATTATATGTATAGCATATCGTACGTATAAATTAAAGAAAAAAGGCATCAGAGAGGAGATCAATCAAAATGCAAAAGTAATCGCAATAAGTGCAGAACTGTGGAGGAATATATAAGCTCGATATAAATGTATATTATAACGAGGTTCCGATATCGTAGCGGTGTATACGCGGATAACGAGAAAGAAAATTAAACTATATGTGTATATATATATTGCAACATACTCGAGAAGCCATGAGATTCGATATCGCACCAAATGTCTTCGCGACCTCGTCATCGATCGAAAGTAAAATACAGTACCGAAAGAATTTTCACTCTTCACATCTGTGTGTGTGTATATATATATATATGTGCGTGCGAGCGAAGAAAATCAACGCTCGTACGACGATATATATATAATACGAATCTCTTTCTCTGTCCAAAAGTGGCAATATATATCGTGTATAAGGCGATGAAATAATACAAAAAATAAAAACAATACTTCAAAAAGACGAAAATGATACGAGACGCGGTTTGAAACTTTGTGTATAACTTCTTATATATATGTACGTGTGTATTAAGAACAAAAGAAAGAACCTAAAATTTTCATCTGTATAACATCTCTTGTGTCTGTGACTGGATGTGCGACGTATTTTCCTCGCGATATAATGTTGGTTTTTTGGTTCGAGTATATATATATAGCGCTTTAACTTTTTCAAGAAAATTCAAACGGTGAAATATATGTAATATGGTTCCGAGGTATCATGGTACAACAAAAATACCAAAAGTTTTAAGCACTTAATAAGACGTATTATAATTCCGAGATATATAAATAATAGAGGTTTCGTTGTGTAACTGTGTATATCGAATTTCTATATTGAGAACCAGTATTTTTAGAATTATTAATCTCGCACAAACTGTTAAATGGTAAAATATGAACTTATTTAGATATGTATATGTATATTCGTTCGTGCGTGAAAAAAACAACAACTTTACTGACTTATATGAAATGTTTTTTGTATACACTCTTGTCGAGCAATCTATGTATAACAATGACTATATATATATATATATATACTGTTTTAAATGTTGGTTTTTTCGAAAAATCAAATATACGAGAATTAGAGAATTGAATTGTAGATCTTTCGAAAACAGGAAAAGAAATCTTATCCGATCGATGTAGTTAGTGTATTTTTATATATCGGTTCGACACATAATTATTACAAATCCCCCCGTATACTATATATAAACTGTCTTGTATAACTTAAATCTAACAATTTTTCAAGAAAAATTATTACAACGTTTCTTAAGTAGCTTATTTTCGTAACGTTCTATAGAAGCACCAATAATATATAGATATAAACACGTATATATAATATTTCCAAAAAAACCTAAATTTTTCAAAATGTTATACCTTTTCTATATATAATCGCACGTATATTTTAAATACGTGCACACACATATACACACATCGAGTCAATCTGTACACTCAACATATTTGAGTTCGTTCAACTCGGCTCGTATATTATATAGTGACCGATGAGTATATATAGCTTTTCTTTCTCGCAAGTTCATATTTTACAATTTTCTACGTCTAGCGTGTGTGCGTATTATATACTCGATGTTTTTCAAAGAAAGCAAAACTGTATCTATACACATATATATACATACGTACAATATACGTATATATTGAGAGCCGAAGTGCAAAAGAAATAAAACACGGGCGACACGGCAGGTCTTCGGACTTTGCTCTGTGTTATACTTAAACACAAAAAAAAAGAAAGAATGTATAGAGAAGGTGCGCGAGACGTACGATGAAAGAATGGAAGAAACCAAAGCCGTCGTCGTGCCCGACATACCTGTATTACCTCGTAATAAGAGTCTCTGTTGATTCGATGTCGTGTTATATTGATCTTCCTATTATACATACATACTCACACACATATACACACCTAAAACACTCACGTATATATACACGTACAAAAGTCCCTTTACCCCAAAACGAATCACTTGATATACTTCTCTTTTTTGTATTTATACTATAATATATATATGAATGTGACGTAACAACGTTCGATAATCGGTGTTTTTAGCGTGTATAAAAAAAACTTTAAAAAAACTTACAAATTATAATTAATTGAATTGACTAATTAAATGAATAATAATAATAATAATGATAATGATATAAAAAAAATACAAAGTATATTATAACGTGTCGAAACGTAATATATCTTGAAAATGCGCGCAGCTACACTATTGTACATGATGAATCTTAAATAAAAAAACGGTAAAACGGCGCGTGGATAAAGGGACTGATAAACACGACCTTCTGCCGTTTTTTTTAGTGAAAAATCTAGGATACAACGGTCTATAATTATATATATTTAATTGTTAACGAACGAGGGACAAGAGTCGATGGTTTAGAAAGCGAGAGAGATATAGCTCATTGTATAGAGATATACGTATTATACAGCACCTGGCGTACTGAATTTTAGATCGAGACGAGAGAAAAACAAAAAATTTCGTTTGTATATATACAAAAACACACACACATATGTATGTTGCTTGTATAACGATAATTTTTTTTTACACGCTTGATCCTCTTCATCGAACTGATACCTCGAGCGCTACACATAGTCCTTGATTCGACTCTAAAAATGTTTTTATCCTCTGCTTTATCGTATATATATTTCGTGCGAGAATGGACTGTAAATAAAAAGTCATATCGAGGATTTTTTTTTCGTTTTTATATATAAAATTATAGTTAGTAATAAGTTGTTTGTATTGTCAACGACAAAATCTAATCATGTATACTTTGTAAACTAATTTTTAATAATTATCTACGTAAGAGTTGTCGAATCTTCCTTCTTTATAGCGAATATGTGTATAAAATTTTTCTATATAAAAAAAACAACGTTTCAAAGATAGTTTTTTATCTATACGCGTCCACGGATATACCGATTAGTCGGTTATACCTATATATAAATTGTTTATATAGACCTCTTCGAGTATCTTTTACCCCTGTTACACTGTTACATAAAAATCTAAAAAGAAAAGAAAATACCGAAAGTATATACCTATATAACATATGTATTTCGTCAACCCCCACTTTTAATTCAGTCCGGCCTCGGCATATAGCGCTGCCAAAAATGAATTATTTGCCCGCACTCGCTAATCATTCTTCGTGCACTTCGCCGTCGTCGTCGTCGCTTACTCCTACGGTGATAAAGCACATCCGCGTGTTATTCCGCGCACGTCGTCTATATATACCTACTCCTACTCGCTAGAAGGGATTTATAACGCATCGGTTACGCGACAGCGACGACGACAAACGGTTCCGCGATCGCTTACATACATACTATATATATATATTTTCCACGTCGATGATGACTAGTCTACTATTATGTACGAGATCTTTTTTCATACTTTCGCATGAGCTTTTAGCGGGTTAGGGGGTTCTATATATGTATAGTATTCAGGTACGAGAGTATATATAGGTTTGAGATATAAGTGAACTGGTTAATGGAGAAGGTTATGGCGGAAGGGAATTATTATCATTATATATGTTGGTATAACGTTGTATGTATTAAGTATAGATATATAGTGTTGTTTTTTGTTCGAGAGTTATGTCTGTGTGTGTATGCGAGATATGGAGATTCGTGATAAAACCCGCATAATGGTGTACATTATGGACGCGGCGACAATAATGGCGTGTTAAGACGTCCGTGATTAATATATAACTGAGAAAAAACAAACACAAATATATAAGACAAAAATGTTGATAACAACAAAACATCTGCATATCAAAGACGCGCAGTCCTATATATATATAAGATTGTGTAGGATGCGGTCGGATGTAGCGGAGCGTGCGGCTATAAGTGCGACCTGCCACTCGTATTTCTCGTTATACTTTTAGCGCAGAAAAAACCATTGAAATTTGTTTTTCTACGTTTTGAATAACATTTGTCAGTGCAATCTGGTTATCCAATAGTTGACAAAAACTTGCTAACTTTTTACATATTTCTTTTTTGAACGCATATCGTGAAATTTTTTTGGCATTTGACAGCGTTTTAAAAATTCTCAAATTATTCCAGAAGTCTACAAATCTTCGCTCTCTATTATACTAAATTATCACGCTGCGTATAATGATTCGCTTATATTTTTCACGAATTGCAGCATAAAGAAATTGGTACCTTTATATATAGTACTACGTGCGCACGCGTATAGTCAGCAACCTTTTAAAGTCAGGTAGCCGGATTTACCCCATGCTCTCTCCTTCTGTCCTATACGCGTCGTATATCACGATGCGCAAAACAGAGTACGAGAAACATACCGCAATATATAAGTCATGCATCGGCGATCGAGAAGGATGTATTCGCCAAAAAAGATGTAGAGCGCAAATGATACGTTCAGGTATATAGGACGAGAGAGAAATAAAATATGCGGCGCGATTATGTTATATTCTCCAGTTTTTTTCAAATCAAGATTTTTTTCCTTTGAGCGACAGTTCGATCAAGAAAAAAAGGGTATTTATGCTAATTTGGGTGGCTTTTTTTAAACCGATTTGCTGATAACAAACGATTCAATGATTTTTCATCAAAACAAGCTTCTACACTTATTGGCGTCACGTAATAATTCTTTTTTTCTTTCTTCGATTGATATATCTATATAAAAAAAGAGAAACGGAGGCGTATAATAATGTATACCCGAAAACGCTTAACTCCGGCAGTCGCGGATTAGTCCCGCTCCGCTCCGACCCAGGAGCAGTATGTATGAGTTGAGAAAAAAAAATACAAGAAAAGAACAAAAATATAACAAAAAAAAATTGCGAAAAGAAAGAAAGAAGAATAAATCGTTCGAGGAGTTTTGGCCTAATCTATGTGTCACATCGATGTGTTATATATATATACCTATCTTTATCTATACAACTTACGTCATCACCCCAAATCTACGTAATATTTAATATACAATGTACTTATAACCGCGTGAGAAAGGGATACTTGTACAAGAGAGAAAGAGAGAGAGAGAGAGCGAGAGATATGCATAATACACATTATACACACCTATACACATACATACACTTATAAGCTCTAGCTAATAAAAGCCGATATATCTCACCTTGCGACAACGCGATTACCTTGCGCGCAAATACACTCGATCTCCGGTCGCATGTAGATGCATTCCCTATCTATATACACAGTGCAACCGCACACACACACGCACGCGTATATATACCTATACGAATACCTGCATACATTATATTGCATATCGTACATTCGAAGAGAGAAAGAGAGAAAGAGAAAGAGTGACGATTGCAAAGTGTATACGCGTTTCTGATCGGAAATAATCTCGCGCGCCATTATACATATATGGCTTCTTCCTGCTGTAATAATATATAAAAAGAATCGTCGGTATATATTAAGAGACGAGAATCAAATTAGAAGATTATGATGAAAAAAAAAAAAAAATAAACAACAACAACAACGCGATGCGCACTGCTTTGATATTTTTGGCTACGTGAATATTATATAAACGGTTTAAAACGCTTATTATAAAACAAACAAAACAAAGAGCAATCTATTTTCTCAAAGTATGTAAAGAGGATTTAAAGTTGATTCAAAATGAGAATGAGAAAAATAAATATATGATGAATTTCATAAGCGTGAAATGTTCCGAAATTTAATACTCAGACCTGCAAGCTGTTTCTTTTGTATATCCTAATATATATATATTATAATCTGCCAAGTTTTTATATTTATATATTACTAATTTGCTAAGGGTGTGGTTCGCGCTAATATACATATAAATTTCTCCTATTACACTTGCACCATACCGCGATACTTTCGAACAATATGTAGAAAAACCACCTCGATCTTTTCTAATTACATTATATAAATAATATTACGAACTAAAAAAAAGTCATCATTGTTTTGCAAACCTCGGCTACAAAGACGTTAACTTTGTTATAATAAAGACTCTTCGTTAAGAATCTGCATAAAAGATATACCTATATACATAATATAGATGTAAAAGCGCGTAAAAATCCCGTCGCGAAACAATGAACGACGGTTACCTCAGCGCGGCTGTATATCGCGCGCTCGCGTAACCACGCCCTTGCTTATAAAAAGCGACGCGCTCGACGCTCGCTGCCTGCACACTGTATAGCCATGCCTGCGCACCCGCTGTATATGTATATATACAGCTTATATATAGTTTCGCGAAAGTAAAAATCACTTTTAATTATTCCAATGGAAGGGAAAAACTTGCAAGCGCTGGAGTCGCTAAAGGTTCCTTTCAAAAGGATAAGTATATATAAATATATATACGTATATGTAGAATTTTGTAGAGCTGGCGCACATATTATAAGTATGTATATTTTGCGCTTTGTCAGTGCACCGCACTATATATATATGAATTTTTGCAAACGCAGCGGTCATTTCGACCTTGGGGGGGGGGGGGGGGGGGGGGGGCGGGG
>JAWWEQ010000010.1:2523835-2588605 GCA_035583055.1 Torymus tubicola
GTCTTTTCTAATGGGCCCCCCCCCCCCCCCCCGCAGCATTTTGAGCGCGCGAAGATGTGTGAGGTACAGGGTGGGTAATTATCATGTGTATACGGATGATCAATTGAATTATATAAGGATATATGTAAGAGAGGGAGATAAGTATATGTAAGATATATAGAATGAGAGGATTCTGCGCGCGGTCACTATATATGAATTATTATTGTGTACACGCGCATTTTCAGTTGTATCCCATATATATATATATATATACGACGGCAACAGAAACAGCAACAACAAGAACAACAATTCAAGAACAACACGGCGTAGCAACTGACCCTTATATACAAGTAAATACATATAAATATATATACATATATCGATTGGGCATCTCTCTTTTAATTGAAAATTGTATTGTATTGTAAAGACATACGTGTAGACGCGAGACCGTTCAACGGCAATTATATATTATATAAATGAGGATGATAACAGATAAAAGAAAAAAAAACACAAACAATATTGCAATTATACTTTATATTTCTACTACGTATACTTAACAATATATATATTAGTGAGAAACGGAACGTTTTTTCCATCCCGTTGAGAAAAAGAAAACAAAATATAAGAAAAAAAAATTGAATATATATATGAAGTGAATAAATATGTATATCTATACACATGTGTATAATAGTCTATAATTTTTCATATTGTTGTACGGAATTTTTAAGTTTATATTAAAATGTTTTGTGCATTCATAAAGGAGGATTTAACGACTTATTATTCATTTCGATACATCTTTCCTGTCCGAAATCCTATAGTTTCGTTTATGATTGATTTTCTGAAGATATTATTTTACTATTAAAATGCAAATCCATTTTTTGCAGTTACTTGATAGGTAAAGGTAGAAACATAATGGGACTAGAGAAAGAAGAACAGATGGTAATGTGTGAAATAAAAATGACATCGTAGATGAGATTTATTTTTTTATTTTTTAAGTAAATCTTACATTTTACAAAATGTATATGAACTCTAGGGATCTAAGGTAAAGCTATTAGAACTAAACAAATTGAAGATACACTTAACATATCCTCATTGATAGCAGTGCTACTTATATTAAACTCTTGTAAGGCTATTAGTAATTCATTTTTTTTAATCATTTCATTTTATTACAAATAACGCATTTCTTAAATTTACGAAATTAATGAAACTAGAATTTAATGTTTAATTTACAGATTATAGTTTCATCCGTTTTAAGCCTATTGTGTAATTATAAAATCTCACTGGTAGCACTGGAATCCAAAAGATTCATATTATTCCATTAAAAAAAGTTTTTAATAAATAAATATCTTCATTATTAACAGGACTTTTAGAGATTTACGTAGATTTTTTTATTGAAAAACGGAAATACTTTTTTAAAAAAAAATCTGGGAGAACACATAATGAATATTTGGACCGATTCACATGTCGACTTGCAGTAAATACATTTTTAAGTGTCCACTTCAAACAAATATTACATACAATCAAGTGTGAATAGTAAACTAATGGAAATTGTCACATAATTTTATTATCCAATTGCGACTTTACGATATTACGACTTTTCAGAATGAACTTAGTCAAGAATCTTTCCCCTTTTTAAAATTCATCTACGTATAAAATAAAGACTTCAAACGAATAATAGGTATTATAAAATGGACACGCAATTTTCACTTTATGTCAAAAAAATACATACTACGTAAATACTTAAAGCCTAAGCACTTTATATTAACGCTTTAAAAGAATACCTACAAACTTATCATAAAATCGATGAGTAATTATTATTATTTTTTGGATTTTACGTTCTATTTACAATTGTCGATCTTACACAATTTCGAACGTAACACACATAGATTGGTAAGTTTATAAAAATGGTTAAAAATTGAGTTTAGTTTTTAAAAAAATATGAATTTCTAAATAAAAAACTTTTAGAATTTAATTAAGTCAATAGTTTGCAATTTATCTTGCTATTCCTATAGCAATTGTCATGCGTATAGTTATCCCTTTATATTTCTCTCATAAGTCTCTTTTCTTTAAATAAGTCAAGAAAACATAATACAGTATAATTTACAAGCACGAAGAACTTTGATGAGATCCATGATTACAGAGTTCTGTATGTACTTGCTAAGTAAAATCGAATTCACAGTAAAATCATATTAATTACCCACACGCATTGTACTAGTGGAGATTAGCGAAGTAACGCATTATTTTTAACCTTACACTCAATATTTCATTACTTTACTACTATGATAGAAAAATATTAAAAAGCCTTTTATGTGCATTATTATATACATATATTTCACGGTAGTCCTTCAACAAAATGACAACGTGAAAGATTTCAAACGATAAAAACCCTTACCTATTTCACTTTAAATCCATTGATTTTACTCTACAAGTTGTCTACCCTCGAATTCATGAATCTCATGTAAATCGTCTGTCTCTACTTCTGGAAGATATTAATACACAGTCATTTTCAATTCCACCTTACGCCTTGCCATCATGGAACTTCAAGTAATGAATCTTCAGAGCTCTCAGATTGGGGTACCTAATCTTGCATTTGGGGCACACCGTGTTTACCAACTCCTTCGGTTTGTAATACGTCAGATCAGTCTCGGACCAGAGACTAGTCTTATTCGCTCCCGACTGGTAGACAGCTTTGTGCATCGTCATCATGTGTTTCGTCATCGCTGGCCTCGAGAATACGTGCCTGTCGCACAGATTGCAGAAGTAGATTAGACTGGAGTGCGTAGCCTCGTGGCTCTTCAGCGAGTGCGAGCTCGTGAAGACAAGCTTGCAACCGGGCGCCGTGCAGGGATGCATCGTGCTCTTGACCCTGTGCTTGTGCGCAAAGTGTTGCTTGAGATTAGAGATGCCAGGGAATTGCTTGCCACAAAGGTTACAACACACGAGGCCCTCGGCGCTCATCAGTGGCACGCACTCAGTTTGCTGACCGACGCCGGCCTTGTTCTTGAATTGAGGCACTTTATGGACGAGCTGCTTGTGCTGGTACAGCACGCTCATATTTGGGAAGACCATCTTACAGATGTGACAGGTGACAGGGCGCTTTTTCGTGCCTACTGTAATCGGACTGGGGGTATCACTGCCAGGTTCTTTCTTGACATTTTGCAACCGCATGGTATCAGGTGGGTGATGCACAATTGCTGTCGTTGTGATCTTCTTAGCAGGCGTGGTGTGCATTTGTGCGCGCACCGCGTTATGATGGCAGGGTGAAGCTTTATGCCGCCTGAACGAGGCATCCGTGGAGAAAGTCTTCTGGCAAGGCGCGCAGGATGGTCGTTTAGTTTGAAGTGACTGCAGATGCATCATAGACGACGCAGGAAGAACCTTGTGAAGCTTTTTGTGGCGAATGAACATTTTACGGTTGCTGTAGTACTTGCCACATACGTCACAGCAAAAGTTCTTACGAGGTGGCTCGAGACTACTCGCCACACTACTGCTGTTGGTGTCGTTACTGTGGCTAGACAGTATCGGATTCTCCGAGTGCCATTTCATGTGTTCACTCAGTGCATCCTCGTCGGTGAACTTGTTCGTACAGAGCTCGCACTGCAGCTCACTTGCGAATGTTTTCTCGGGCTTGTTGCGCGCGCAATGTATGTCCCAGAGATGCTTCCTCAGTTCTGCGACGTCGCTGAAACGGTCATCGCAGACTTGACACTGCAGAGGTGCTATGACATCGAGCTGCTTTTGCGAAGGATTGTTAGGGAAGGATTTGCGAGCTTTAGCTGGTTTGGGTGTAGTCGTTGGGGCTACGGTAACTGTGTATCCCGGTCCGCTCATTACGGTGTTATTCTGATTGGAATTGAGACTAGGTTTGATGGGGGTGTTCACGCTGGACAATCGCCACTTACGATTGGTACGTAAATGCCAGCCCCGATGGGTTTTAAGAGACTGCTCCTCGCGGAAGGTCTTGCCGCAGATGTCACAAGCGTGGCCCTGAGCCGTGATTATTACCTTACGAGGTGAAGCAGCGGGACGAGGGACGTGATCGAAAGGATTCTCCTTGTGGACATTTTGACAATGAAGGATTAGATTGCCTTGATAAGTGAAGGTCTTCGGGCACTTGGGGCACTGCATCACTGGTTTGCCCGTCAGTGGAGAGAACTGGGGTTGTGGTGGAGACTGCAAATATATTTTAGTTACATTTTGTTTTACCAATAATTTAACATTATTAAATGATTTAATAATTTATTTAAACCACTATGAAAAATCTTTAAAATATTCAGAAATTGAACTTACCACTACTTTTGGTGTATTCCTCATGCGTGTTCCGTGTATCAAGGTTATATGATCATCGTACTCCGACTGCGATTTGAATCGTCGCTTGCATTCGTCACAGCTCCAGCGGCGTTTCAACTTTTGGATGTGAAGGTTGCGTTCGTGCCTCTTTAAATTAGCATAATTCGAAAAGTTTTTACCACACTCGTAACAGTGGTTCACTTTAGTTCCCGGATCGGATATGGCCGACATTGATGATTCATTAAAACCGCTCTGATTTCCGGTACCGTATTCTACGCATGAGCTGTTGGCATTTTGCTCGCTTGGGTCCTCGATACCATGTTCCTTCATGTGTAGCTCAAGGGCGCCTGAACTACTGAACATACTGCGACAGATAACACACGAATAGATCTTTACCTTCAGATGAAGATTACGATGTTCGCTGAGCTCGAGTTTTGTAGCAAAGTCCTCGCCGCAAAGAGCACAGTTGAAGGGTTTCTCGGCCACATCTGTAGGATGCTGCGACGAGTTGAGAGGATCATCGACAGCTTGATTACCTTGAGCGTATTCAGACTCGTTTGTAGCTTCGTTCGTGTTCTCTTTGTCGCTATAAGTGCGATGTGTTTCATGATGGGCAAGGTAATCATCAGCTGTAGGGAATTTTTTGTAACACGTATAGCACGTAATGTCGCGCTTCTTGTGGTCGTTATACACATGCGTGTAAAACTTCTTATAAACGAGATAAGTCATGTTGCAGTGAATACAACGGTAAGAAGTACGAATATTCTCAGCGAGGCTCATACAG
The DNA here is from genome assembly GCA_035583055.1 of Torymus tubicola. Classification (NCBI taxonomy): domain Eukaryota; kingdom Metazoa; phylum Arthropoda; class Insecta; order Hymenoptera; family Torymidae; genus Torymus; species Torymus tubicola. The sequence goes on from JAWWEQ010000010.1 coordinate 2,528,889, forward strand.
AGCTCGCGATGCTTAAACATGTTGGGCTTGTATCTGTAGATCATACCACAGAGGTCACACATGTGGTTGTGGGCTGGATCTCCGCCCATGTAAGGTCCAGCAGGCGCGTTCGTAGATGGTCGTTTGGGAGGTGAAGATTCAACTCTAGGAATCGGCGAAGATTGCGTTAGAGGTGTGAGTTTTACCGGACTTTTCACCACTGGTTGAGATTGCTGTTTGTGTTGCTTTTCAGCGTGTTGTGCTAAATGAGTAAGAAGATCTTGTCGGTTGTCAAATGGTTTCAAGCACATATTGCAAGTAAAATATTTTTCATTACCCACTTTGGGAACCACAAGAGCTATTTTCATTGCACATTCAAAGGAGGCACCACAATGTAATTTATACATTGATCTGTCCGAGAATTCAGTTAAACAAGCAATGCAAGTGTAAGGTCGCAGATCAGGCATGTGTTGCCTAATATGATTCAAAGTATGTCTTCGATCATAGAATGATTGCTTGCAAGTGTAGCATGAAAATGTTTTCAGTTGTCCAATAATATTCTTTTGAACTTGTGTTAAACGATCTGTTTTTATCATTTTCTCAAATTCTGCATCTTCTGGGTTACTTTTATTTGGGTCCTCACCCATATCAGGCTCTACAGGATCTACTTGATGAGAAAGTTTTGATTTTTGAGTACTTGCTGGAAGTTGACCAGGAGGTTTGATAATATCCTTTGTCGACATATTATTAACTATGCCATGGTATCTAGACATATGTTGAGTATATGAAAACTTTGAATGTAAATTAATTTTACAATGATCACATTTCTTTTTGAAAAGTCGAAGCCCCCTATAATGAGTACGAGGTCCACGACGCATTGTTTTCTTTGATGCAAATTTTCTTTTGAAAACAGGTTTTTGAGTAGAATCAGCTTCCATTACTCTGTCTTTATTAACATTATTAGCTACTGCCACTGCCATTGGATTAATTAGCAATTCTCCACTATTAACCGATTCTATATCTACTTCATCTTCTGTATCTATAGGTTCACTTTTGATATGAATATCTGGATTAAATTCATCATCCATTGATTCATCAAGTCGTAAAAGGTGTTCTGGTAAAACTGGGGTCAAAGTGTTAGTAATTGCAGTACTCGTATTTTCATCATCAACTTCCATTCTATCCACATGAGATGTAACATCATTAGTCTACATAAAATAGAAACAATAAAATGCTTAGTTTACATCATAACAATAACGCACATTATGATAATTTATATTTGTAATATTGTAACTTACAGTATTAACATGATTTGTTACAGGTACTGAACTCTCATCTGGGTAATCTACGTCTAGTGGTTCCTCTTTTATAGTCACTTGAATGGGCTATAATAAATATATTAATTATAAACTATTAATAAATGAATTACTTTTATACATAAATAATATTTAAATAATTTACAAATACATATTTTCAATTATTTATTTAATCATTACCTGAACTGTTGTGTTGTGTTTTGCTAGCCATTGTTGAAGCTTTTCTTGCGCTTTCAAACATGTATCTTTGTATGAATGCCAGTGATTTATATTTTTGATACATGTTGCACAAACAAGAGTTGACAATTTATCGTTGGTTGTAACCTACAAGTCAAAGTACAAAATTTCAGTTAGTAAATGTTTCAAATAAAATGATACAAAAAAAATTAAATAAATAGTTCTAATGATAATTTTATAATTATCCATAATCTTCAAGAATAATTAAATGTATAAAATAATATCATACAGTTGCACACCCCATACCATCTTACATTTCTTTGATATTCTCAAAAAAAAGTGTTCTGATCAATCATCAACATATATATATATATAAACAACAATAAACAAGTTACGTCACTCGTTAAAACAATAAACATCCGCCTGTACGTGCTAACCTATACTCAATTCACTATAGTTCTCAAACCACCGCGTCGGAAAACATTTCGAAAAACCACTTCAAAAATCAACAAGTAGACGAAAAAAATGCCGCCTTTCTCTTATCTCATTCCCCAACAACCGAAGCCGTAACCTCTTGCGGCAACCTAACCTCTTTGTGCGGCGTTCGGCATTCACCACTGCCGACGCCGACGTACACCGCTATTTACAAACAATCAGTTGGCTCCAGGTCTGACTAGCTCACCTGAATCGATAAACAAGCTCGTATCTTCTCGGCGAAGGGCACAGATACGTGGGGAACACCGAAGATCGAGGACCTCGTTTGTTCGGTCGTTAAGCAAAGCCTGCAAGCGTTTTCCAGGCCGCCGCTGACCTCCACCACGTCGTCCATTATTTTAAACCGTCCTCTCTCTCACGTTCAAGGATGAAACAGGGCAGCTGCAGCTGCTACAGAGACTGGATCCTCCCGCGGCGACGTCGTCGTCGGCGCGAGAGAGAGAGGGAAAGAAAATGAGCTGATCCGCCGCACTATGCCACTATACGCGTGTGACTATAGCCGCTATTATTGTACAGACAGCCGTCGGCCGTCGCCGCTACCACTGCATCTGCCGGATTGATGGATAGTCATACAGACTTCTTGTGGTTCAGTGTTCCAGTCGTTCCAGGCGGGCGCGCGTCGGTTTTTTTTCATAATATGATATATGATGCTAGTGACCTGAAACTTGTGCGTTTAGCAAGATTGCGAACTGGAACATATTGCATGCTGGTTCTTTCCTAGTTCCGCGTGTTGTGCAATCGCTGCCGATGCGATGGCGTTGGTGAAGCGTTTCGTTTGCCCATTTTCGAAACTTGATTTGTGAGGCGGGAATTGGGAATGCAATACTTACTTTTACTTGTACTTGGAGTAATGGAAAGTTGCGAGAAAAGTATGGGGTAATGAATGTTAGGAAAATATACGTCATCTTGGTAGGAAATGGATAGGAAATGTATTGTTCAGACAATATGTTTACAATATTATGTTATTAGTGAATTGGAATACCAAAATAAGCCTACAAAATAAGAAAAAGTGATGATCCTAGATATCTTGAAACTGAACAAATCAATGAAATAAATTTGGTATAATTTTTTATTCAATTTTAAAAGAACATTGATAATGGTAATATCATGAATTATTGAATTATTATTGTCTATTTTCAGTATTTATGTCAAATTATTATTGGAAATTTTGTTAAATACGGTTAAATTAAAATTCTGTATTATTAAATAAACATTATTATTATGATATAAAGCTAATATTTAATACTTTATGAACAGAAAAAGAATATTTGTCGAAACTTATTTATTTGAAAATAGCGCCAACTCGTTGTTATTCCTCAGTTCGAGTCTAGTCAAAACATGTTTTTACCGAATTCGGAATTCAAAGCAGCGCAATACTGTACCAAGTGCATATGGGCTATAAATACATTGTTGTTTTCAAGTTTTGCCTATTCTTATGAAAGAAAAGTGAAATTTTAACTAAATAACGGAAAATATTAATGAATATAAAGGATAACCTAGAAATCAATTCTTTGTCTTTATTGAAGTTGTAACCTGTGCAACAGTTTACTTGACAATGATTTATTCGGTAAGTAATGCCTAAACAAATATATATTATTTACTTTGAGTTTTGTCTCACACGAAAAAGCTACAGTATTAAAGACCAAAAAAAATCTGTTTTATTATATTTCCCTTGAATGAAGCTTTGCATGAGAAACATTGTGTTTTTGACTTATTATTTTTAAGAAGTACCATTGCATTCACTTAATATATTATTTATCAAAAATTTAATTTATTTAGATAGAAAAATGCTTTTGCTTTGACAGATAAAATTGGTAAGGACTAAATTAATAAAATTCAAGTTTTCACATAACAGAAGCTTTTTTATTTTACAAAAATTTGTATATAATTATAAATTTTGTTATCACAAGAGAAACTTACCTAAAAGAAAATGTTAAAGAAACCTTTATTGTAATACATTATACAATCAAATATTTCCAAATATAATATATGAATTTAACCAATTATGTTTGAGCTATGCAATAACATAGCACATAAATATATTTTTTATATATAATTTTATGTAGAAGATTGAATACACAATAGAACCTTTTAAATCTATATTTAAATTGTTGTACAATTTGTACTGAAAATTTGTTATTTAAAGAATCAAAAATTACGTAAATAATTGAAAATCACATAAAATCACGCATGGTTCATCAGTATTATGTATATATATATTTTGGTCATTGGTTCTTTTTATTATTATTGACCATATCTAACATTTTTACAACAATGCTGCTTATATACTACTGGTTGTAGTATTCTACATCTTGAGCGTTGCAGGTTTTACATGCAATTACACATTTTTTTTATAACTTTGTCACTTTAACATTGCAGTAACATTGTTCGAAAAAATATTTTTCATTCTTAATAATGATCACAATAGCATTTGTGGTTCATAATCTTTATCTGTATGATAAAATGATAAATAACAATATGATTCGATATTAGGGAACTTCATCATTGCACAATTTATAAAACAAATAATGGGGTATATTATTATTCTACTGTCACTGCAATTACCCTATTCTGCATACTACTATTACATCAAAGTATTATGATTACTTAATTCAAAAATAAAATTGATTGATTTTTTATTTTGCAATCAAAATAATTGTTTCTTACTTTATATACTATTTATAATTTATATTACTTTTATATTTCATTTAATATCAAATCATTATGTACCAAAGTTAGCAAAATATTTCATTAAACCGTTAGATTATAATAAATAGTTACAACATGCAAAACAGAATGTTTAAAAATGCCATATCTTTTCTATAATTCTTAATGTGCTTTGTTTGTGCAACGATAAAAGTGCAATATTTGTGCCATTTTGATTTTAAGGTTTTTAGTGAACAGAATTATACGAAAATGGTGTTCTTTGTTATCTTTCAATGTCAAAAAATAATGATTGAATTCACTGCACATCACTTTTTACAATCCACAGCGCAGGTATCTAAATATATATGTATATGTGTATATCGATCATCATAGATTATATATATATTTTCCTTTCTGTTCGCACATAACATTCGATATATCTCTATGCAACTTTAACGTTTGTGCGCCCATTTACATGTACATTTATGTATATATATCATCTCTACAGGAAAGAACACATATTTCATTATTTCTCTGTTACATTGTATATATATATATTTTTTTTGTTTTCGCCTGCGAATTTTTACTCTTTCATCTGGCTGTGTGTATAATTAATATTCGTTCGTAAGGCCTTGCAAAACCGAAAAAAACAACACAGGATCCATTCTACAGATCGCTCATGCGCCTCTTTTGAATTCCCGCTCGCGCCAAAATTATTTGCTCTGACCGCGGCTTCCGGTCCGCGCTGTTCCAACGTTCCGATCCTAGGGACACGGACGCTTGCATACACGCGCGCGCGGCCACGAGCCAGTGTAGAGCAATGTAAGTAGTGAGCGTTCAGGTCGTTAGGCAATTGGAATTCAAACAAGAACTCCGTTGTGATTGCTGCTGCCGAAGATAGTCCTGTACGTTGAATCTCTCCTCGTCCTGGTCGCCTTCTTCTTTTTTCGCTCTCGCTTTTAGCTCTCTGAAAGATAAAAGAGGAGATTATTTTAACATTATTTCTCTAGTTACGTAAAACTTATCAGCGGGTATTGCAATAAATATTTTTGCAAAAACTTTTAACGAAAAGGGAGACATTTCTTCAATTCAATTAAAAAGCATCGATTGTAATGTCAACTATTATTAACAATGATTTATTTTTTAAAATAAAAATAAATCTAATAATATTAACATTAATACCCGTATAAATTTTATTATTTAAATGGACAAAAATGAATTTTTTTCCCAAACGAAAATACAAATTACAAGCAAAGTCATATTACTTTATCTTATTAAACTTTTCAATTCAATAAACTTTCTTTTATAATAATTATCATAACGAGATCGTCAGGCTGCCACAACACAAAGAATTCCTATCACCAACTTTCATAAAATTTTAGGCTTTTCCCTTCAATCTTTATATCTTTCTGTACACGCGTCCATCCCGAACAACCTTTTTTACGATCCTTACGCAGACCTGCGATAAACGTGGAACACCATGCACGTTAGATAAGAAATTCCCTAACAACGACTTGTAATCAGCTTTTCGGTGTACGAGTACACACACATATATAAAAGTACTCACCTGGCAACCGCATGAAATGCCAATTCGACGTTGAGGCCGGTCTTGGCGGAGGTTTCCATAAAGGGTACCTTGTACTCGCTCGCCAATCTCTGACCGTCCTCCCGTCTCACAATGCGCTCCGGTCCGCAGTCACACTTGTTACCTGAAATCATTGTTGTCGCGTTATTACTTGTGGATTGAAATGTAATAGATTTTACAAAGGTTTGGTGGAGAATTTTGAAGTATTTTGTGAATGTGACATTAGAGGGTCGTAGACATGGACATGAGAGGAGTTAAAGTCAACTCTTTAAAATTTATCCTAAAGTTCTTTGGTGGTTGTAATAATTAAAATAATACAAACTTTATAGTTCAAGACAGTTATTAAATTAACAAATTAACCAAGACTTATTTATAAATATTACTCGAGTCTTTAAAAAATGACTTTTTCGTTAGCACAAGTTAAGACATAAAAGGACAGTATACATGAGTCTTTGCATTCGTTATATTATATCTTATAGAGTCATTGATTAATGTTTCTGCACTATAAATAATTGCATAAAAATAATTCATATTACTTTTTAATTAAAGCTGGCAAGGTTAACTGTTATTGATCGTGAGCGGTTACAATAAAGCTGTTGCCAATGCATACATACAGATTCGTCTGACATAAATTGAATAAGCAAAATCGTTCTCTAGATAAAATACAAATGAAAAAAAATTACTCTTATGCTGTACGTCCGTCATTACATTGCAAAATCAAAACTGATTTATATACAAATGTATAGTTGGAATTGAAATGGTTTGAGTTTCAAAATAATTTCAATTCGATTATTATTATTATTCTTTATCTTTTCATATTCGGTTTTACTCTACTTTTTCTGAAATGTACATAATTTTTTTTTAAATATCAAACAATCTGCTACTTATGTGTCTTTTGAGCTTTATCAAATAAAGCATACAGAAAGTACAGTTGCAGCCGACAAACTTGATTGCTCTATTATAGAATACGCATAATATTTAACTGAATAAAGTTGTAACCGCGTAGGCGCCGTCCATGCAACCGATAAGAATCCACATCCAATAAATCTCTCAGCACTCTACTCCTCGTCTCCGTACACATACTACTTCCACTTTTTTGCCAACCACAAGGGGCACGCCCGACTTCTTCGTTGCACATTCCTCGTCGATAACAACGCTTGGAGCGTATTATCCTATGACTTTCGCCAGCTTCTACTATATTCTCCTTTCCATTTGAATGAATATATATACATTTTCAACAGGCGATATACATACCTAGCAACATGATGACAACGTCGTCTTGAGCGTATTCTCGGATCTCACCCAACCAAGCTCTGATGTTATCGAAGCTCTGCTTGTTCGTCACGTCGTAAAGCAGCAGGAGCGCTGTGGAGAAGAAACGAGAGAGATAAAGAGCTAAGCGAGAATAATAGTCGTGAACGCATCGATTATGCGGCTTGTCTCGCGGAACGCGCGCGCTTGCCTCGAGAGAAGAAGAAAAAAAAATGAGGTGTAAAGGCCATCGCGTGTGTCGCGTATAAGGATTTGCATAAGAAAATATGAGGCGCGAGAGTGCTTGTATAGGATGTGGTACGTCTGTCTGTATGCGTGACTGTACTGCGTGTATGGAGAATGTATGTAGTTCGAACGTGGATGGAGTTAAGTGAGGTTGAAAACGTTGGTTTTTATTGGTTTTCTAGCAAAAATAACGAAACGTATCTTTATATGTATCGGCAGATCTTGGAATACTGAGTATGAGCAATGATTAGAATAAAATATATCATTTTGCTTAACTACAAATAAGTCTAATGATTAATAACAGTTTATTAATCATTTGAATTAAAAGATTCTTTACAAATTGTATAGAAACAAAGTAAAATATTTGAAAAAAGCCTAGCTGCCGGTAGGTCAGTGAATTTTTAGTTAATTATAAATTTGCCCTAAGATAATTCGGTTATGACGCGAGACTCATGTGCACGAGAAATTTAAGGTAAATATTGGTTAATTTGAGGCTTCTGATCCATTTCCATTTTTGGCATGACTTTTGTAAGTAAGTGTATCATTTGCCAATTAAGTGGTTCACAATTAACACTATAAATCTTTATAACATGAGATTAAAGTGTTAAGCTTGAAAGGTTAGTGATTGAAAGTGTATTGGAAAAATAAACAAAACAATATATTTTTCTTTAGATAAATTGGACAATCCTCATTACAAATTGTTATTACAAATTTTATTATCATCATCAAATTTTAACCCTTTCGTGCCATAGGGGTCCTGTAGGACCCACTTTTTTCAAGATGATGTAAAACACTAAAACTAAATAATTTCTTGAAGCTACCCATTTAGTCGTGTTCTTTCATCCAATAGGAAGCCCTCTGGCAATTAAAATTGAAATTTTTTATTTTTTTTCGTTCCATTTAGAACATTAAAATATGGCTCGTCGATAAAACTTGGGATTTCATGAAAATTTGGATCTTGAATGGTTAATTTTCCAGTAAAAAAAGGGCTAATGTGAATTTACTTTTATTCTGAGTGGTGGATCTTGTTAATCAGACAAAATACTAAGAATTGATCACCTTCCAAGTTCAAACATATGATATTGTTGTCGGGGCATGTTACGTAAATGTAGTGGGTCCTACAGGACCCAGTCGGTCTTACGCGACAAATAAAATATAAAGGTACCGTGATTTATATGTATCGCACACTCGCGCGGACATGTGTGAGTTTACAAAACCATCAAACCTCGTTTATCATACGTAGCGAGGTTGTGAATAATGCCCATTAATTTTTAAAAAAATAAAAATTTTTATTTTAAAAATTTAAAATTTAAAAATTTTAATTTAAAAAAAAATTCCATTAAGACCGTATGGTCCTCCAGGACCCACTTAAAAAATAACACTTATCGCTACTTTTGAAAAAAAAAAATGGTGAATTGATCTTAGTTGAAGCATTTACAATTAGAATATACAAAAAAAAAACGTCACTTTTTCCCCCAGGAGAGGGGTCTCGGCACGAAAGGGTTAATAATAAAAAAGTTGTAAAAAGTATCATAACAATTCATTTCTTATGAATCTAATTATTTATATTGATAAGGTTATCTTATGTGAACTTGCACAGTTGGCGCCGCCGTCATGCATAATCGACTTAATCGGTAAAATTTTATGAGATGTATGCGAGTATAATAAATAACATCTTTGGTAGAAAAGTTCGTAATAATTTCGTAAATTAAGAAAATCGTCCTAAATAAACTAATTTACTATCAATCTAATATAATGTATTTCAAACATCTCCAAGTACCAACATAAATACCTTTCTTCAACGTTACATTCACTTTTCCGTGAAAAACGGAACGAAAACATAATTTCCCGTAACGAGAATAGTACATACATCACATACCGACAACGTGAGAATCGCGTTGGGAGTTCCACGGCAGGATTCATAATGCACACCTACAGCGAGTGCTTTCACGCGAGCACTTCTGGCGCTAAACTTTGCAATAAAATTAGCCGTATTATACGCTCTCAAGATTGATTGTTTGACATGAACGCGAGAAATTGCCGTACTGGTAGATTGTTCTTCGGATTCTGAGTATATAGCGAATAGAACGATGTTCTACTTTACATGTACGCGAGATTCTGGCACAAGTGTGCGGCCTTCGAGAAAGCAGCGCGGAGATGAATTTTCCCCTCTTATTAATACGTTGAAGAGGAAGATGAGGCTTTCCCCTCGCTCGATTTTGGTGCGTTATGTGTTAGTTTATCTTATTTTCAGTATAAGTAATTCAGAATGATCATTTACGTGATTGTCAGTACGTGTGAAAATATTTTTAATTTTTATCGTATAAAAATGTATTTTATGTAAATTTCTAGTTTTTTTTGCATTTTTGTGAAGAATTCGGTGAATCTCAGTTCTTTAGAGTTAAAATAATGACACGCGGAAGGGAAAATTACGGTTCTTATAAAGCCAACAATCTTTTACCATGCGCGTCACGGTAGTAAGCATGTGTCACGCTTCGGAACCTTTCCTGACCAGCAGTGTCCCATATCTGAAGCTTCACCTGAGTGTCGTCGACAGTGACCATTTTGTTCTGTAAAAGAAAAAAGAAAATCATTTATTATATGCTAACTGAAATTTAAAGCATTTTTCTAATGTTTTGTTGTTTGATATTTATAAGCATAATTGGTTGTGATATGTATGATGAATGTTGTGATTAACAGTGGTTGTTTCAAATCCTTGAAAGTCACTAATACATTAATTTTTTTTATAGTAAAAAAACTACATCAAAATGAAATTGAAAAAGAATCACCCTAAAGTCTATGCCAACTGTTGTAATATAGTTCCCGGATAAAAATTGGCCATCACGAAATCTTGTAAGTATGCAGGTTTTTCCAACTCCACTATCCCCTAACAGCATCACCTATATATTTTTAGAAATTATTAATAATTTTATGAACATTCTGATTATATAAACGATGGCCTTTGCAGCAAGCGTATGAGGAAATTTTGTAATTTCAGTATATCGCTATATCGTGACACGATTTATTTACTACGGAATATTGAACTTTATTGATTTTTTGAATTATATAGAGAGTTACTAAAAATATAAACTTGTTTTATAAGAATTTTTTTTAATAAGGCCTATGATTAATAATATGTTTATTAATATTGTTCCTTTTGACATTACTGACAAATTAGGGACATACAAAATTTATCGAATTTCTTTTCAATTATTTTGTATCATTAGACTTTGATTGATTTTTTTTTTGACGTTTATTCAAAAAGTAAATTTAAATAGATACTTCATAGTGCCTTACCTCATTTAATTAATTTTTTATTTATTTAACGAACCAATGTTTTAACAACCTAACGAATACCTCCACTTCATTATTTTTCGCGTGTTTACCGCGCGGTTTCACGCTGAAAACAATTATCGCTGTTAATTTTCCAATATCAAGGTTCAAAACATTTAAATTTCAACTGCAAATTACATTAAACAATAATACAATTCCAACGCATCATTGCAATATAGCACGTTTTCCCGGGAAAAGGAAACCGAAAATCCAAAGTATACAATTGTGCCCCTTCGTTATACTACAATCCACACACGTATATATATATATCTACTCCCATCGAGCATCATGCGTATACAACCAGTTTATCTAGCCTCTCTATAACAAATTCCACGCGCGGCAAAGACCATCGTCTCAAGACTCGCGTAGTAAAATGTATCCGGCCGGCAGACGCAGCTGCCAGGTAAACGCTTCTCTCTCTCCTCAACATCGAGCCTCGCGCTCGCAGGAGAAGGAGAAACGTTCCTTCTCTCTCTCTTTCTCGCACGCGCACACCTTGCAGTGAAGATCGCAGTGTTCGGGTGTGGCTTGCGAGGAGCAGGCGCTGTCGTTCGACGACTGGCGCCGGTTGAGCGGCTGGTGTTGCGTAGCGTACTGATGGTGGGAGTTGCCGGCCCCGGCCGGCGGGGCCTTGTTGTTCGCGGTGGTGGGGGGCCAATCAGCGCGTCCGCCGCTGCTGGGCCCTGAGTGCTGCCTCACAGCGGCGGTACGCGCTGCGGCTGCTGCCTCTTGCGTACTCATGAAAGCCTGATCGTCGGAGCACCAATTTGCTCTTCTTCTTCTCGACCACTCCCGCGGCGCGTGCGTGCGTGGTGGACCCGCGTGCGAATTTCCTCGTCGCGCTGCTGGTCCCTTGTGCCTTGACGCGAGCGGCAGGGCCCGGGCCGATAGATCGGCGAACGCTCGTGCAACAGCAGCGGCAACGGAGAGAGAGAGCCGTCGCCGGGGAAAAGAGAGTGAGATAGAGAAGAGGTCAGTCAACCTCGGTCGACGGTCGGCGATGCAGAGCCGTGTGCGCGGGGAAAGAGGGAAAAAAAGGACGCCGTTGCGCTGCGGCGGCGTAAAGCACTTCTGTATGTGTGTGTGTGGGGTATATATATGTATATATACGAGTATGTACGCGACTCTTTCGCTCTTTCTTTCTCTCCTCGTGCGGGCTGCAAGAGTGAGAGAGCGTCGCAGGAGCGTAATGACGAGAAACGGTGCCCGAGACAGTCAGCTGTTGGATGGAGTTTATTTTCTGGTAGCGGTCCTTCTTGATACGATACTTCTTTTACACTGTTTTAACTTCATTGCAGTAGAATGTTCTGGTTTCTTCTTTCATTAATTACCAAATCTTATTTATTGACACTTGGTTCATCTTTTGACATTTAGGTCATACTGATATCATTCTTTATGCTTTGGCTAGAACAGAGATAATGTGATATTCTTGTTAATATTATCTTACAATACATAAAACATAAAAACAACATTTTCAAACAAAATAATAATTAAGAATCTTCATAATGTGGTCTTTTTAAGAAGGTGAATAATCAGTTAATATATAAAAAAATTTGCCTCGTTGCGATACGAGTGAATTATATCGGTTCGTTTTGTATAACGTGCAACGGATTCAAAAGATGTACAATATAATTTTAAAAATAAAACTAATAGTTTTAATTATTACAAAATCAATCTCTTTTTTAGGATTTGTGTATTCCTAATTCCAGTACTGACTCTAGTACGTCTCTCCTTTTCTTTCATTTTACTAGCATAAAAAAGCCTTTTATATAGGAACACATGGGAAGTGTTATTGTACATATTTTCCATGACATTATCTTCTTAAGTATTCCCCATATTTGTTATAAAGACAATTAAAAGACTAATTTTCCTGAATCTTCAAGCGTAAAAATCAATGATTTATTCTACAACGAAAATCCCAGAAACGACACGCTTTTCTCAAAGAACCATTCAAATCAAAGAGATAAAATGTAAACTACCAAGGATTACGAAACCTACGGCCATTGTGTGCCATCATTGTATGTATTGGCAAAGAATAAATGTATTCGAGTGAAAGCAGCCGATGAGAATCAATTTACTCTTATGCCTAGCTAACTAGAACCGCTTCGCAGCTTCACGCGAGAAATACATCAGGTATATATCTTTCTCGGCTTATTCACACGAGCATGCGATATAGACGTGGGAAGCTGGCAATTGTAACCGAGACCCCCAGTTGTAATGCCGACCTCCTCATGTTCTACCTAATAATCCTCATTATTTTATCGTCTATGATCCCAGAAATAAAAAGGACTTTATTTTTATTTAATATACTTTATTTTTGTTTAAGAATAATACAACCTTCGTCATGAAAAAATATCAAAGCTAATAATATACATTCTTTCGCGTTATTTTTTCCTGTTTTATCTTATACAGAAATAATAATTAATTAGTAAGTACGTCAAATTAGAAACGGTATAGTCTACCGTGCGACCGTCGTTACGCGTCTCTTCATCGATCGGATCATTACACAAACAACAAACGTGTGTGTATATACACACTTTTCTTTTGAAGTTGGACCGCAACTAACGCAGTTGCCTCGGGATAGTGAAAATAAAGGCAAAGCAAAGCAATTAACGTGCTAGCGGCAGAGAGGACAAGTCAAGTACGTCAACAGCTGGTAGCACGTTAGAAAAGTACCGCCGACAGTGCTATTTTCTAATGAAAACATTTTAAACTTTCGGAGATGACATTGGGAATTTAATCGGAAAGTTTAGAAAATGAACCGTGCTTTTAGAAAAGTTTTTAGTAAAATTTATCGTTGGAGTAACAAAAATATAATTTCGCTTTAAAACTACTATATATAGCTCTATAAATGAAAATGCGTAGTAATGGCGGTTTTAACATGTGTATTTGTATATACACCAGACATCGTTGTATTTTGATGGACGCGAGAAATAATATACGATACATTAATATACAATTTCCGTAAACTGTTCAATCTTTGAACTGTATACACACCACATTTCAACAGCTTGAAAATGTTAATAAGCATGTTACTACATGAATTTTCAGAACGCTTAATAATCGCTTTGTTTTCTCCGTTTGCGTCAAGCTCTCAAATCGATTAACAAAATGGCGTTTTAGGTATATTGTTACCGAGTTCGCGCGATGGCTGATGGGGGGGATTTGCTTCAAAAACTTTCATCGCGTGATTGATTGTCAAGAGCGGTGTATACACGTGCCGAGCGAGAGCGTTTCAGCGTAATAAGCTTCCATTATTATAATTAATGAAGTTTACCGTATAATTACGAAACAATCGCCTGTTTTTCATCGTTTTTCCATTGCATTTATGAAGTTAAAAAACTTGATTTACGTCTACATGATGGTAATGGCAAAATATAACGTGGAAGGGTAATGTGTATTCGTTGAATATTAAATTAAATAAACAGGATGATTTATCTGTTTATGAAAGTTGTTTATTCCCTTGAAAAAGTACATGTTTCCGCCAGCGTTGTGAGAAACGTTCAATTTGTCACTGTGTTAATAGAATTTTTAGTAACTTTTAAGTCACTGAAGCTATACTTACAATGAAATGAGCTTTTCTTACTTATCACATTAAAAATAAAAGCGACTAAATTGATTTAGCTTTAAATTATAACAGAATGTGAGCGACCGTCTTTTTTCTACTCACCAAACAGTTTTAGAACATTCAAGTATAGTAAATTAATATTTTTTTTATTTACAATATCATAGACAATCAATAAGAATTCTTTACAATTAAAAAATATCTTAATTCACACGCTAATCAAACATTCAACACAAAAATGCTCTGTATATACACACAATTCAATAGACATCTTTGCTATACCTCGTACAAATCATTCGCCACCTTTTTCCTACAATAATCTACAGCTTATCGAACCCATATACCCTTTACCAAATCGGTACATCCGGTAAATTCAATAACAAACCGCCTCGAGCACCCATTACTCCATATCCTCCGCAACTCCGGAACCCCCATCACGCCCTAAAAGACTTTAACAACCCAACGCTCGGTTATTCACGATACAACAAAAACCCTGCCGCAAAAATCAAAGTCCCACAAGTTCTCTCTTCGCATCCAATACACACAATCTCTCGACACATCCTCTCACCAAGCCCTCTTTTTTGCTCTCTTATTCATCGCCGCGGGTCAGCTCTCTATCCACACGCATAAAGAAGTTAATGGTTCTCTCCCCTTGCGCGAGGCCAGCCCACTCTCTTTCTCTCTTCCGAGGCCCACCCACGATTCGGTCGGACGAAAAAGAAGAGACACGCGCCGCACATGGAGAAAGAGAGAGAGAGAGAGAGAAGCTGGGACTAACTATGGTGCTCACCCGACTAGTGGCGCCCCATCGACGCGCATGCGGGGACCCATCGTAACATGCCTATATACAGGCAGCCTGCCGGCAAGGCACATAATATTCCCACTCGCGTATAGGCTTTCCATTCTCTTTTCTCGCTCACTCGCGCGGCGCTCCGTTCTTGTATATATATATGCACTCTTTGTGTCGGGGCACTGACACCATCTTGTCACGTGACTCACGACTGCGGCTGCAGCTTTGCCTTTGAGCGCTCGTTGTCTACTATATATATATATATATATCCTGTATATGCGCTCTCGCGTTGAGTTTTGCATGTGTGACGCTCGTAAGGATGTGTGTATATGCGCCTGATGGCGAGTATAAAGTATCGTCGTAGAGGCCGCGCGCGCGCGCGAGAATGAGCCTTGATTCGCGGTTGCTCTTTCTTTCTCTCTCGTATATAGTCTTTGAAAAATGTAAACGTGTATTTATAAGGCAGCTATACGCTGTGATGCTATTGCTCTGCGCTCGATGCCGCGAGCGGAATATCGCTATGCCTTATTCGACGAGAGTAACGTATATAGCGCGCGAATGCTGTGTGGTTCTATATCTTCTTTTTTTCGAAAGGTTACGGTTCATTTACATGATAAAGGGATTTTTTTCTCCGCGATCGCGTGCGTTTTCTTTTTACCGTGTGTACGTAATCTGCTGGAGGGTAATTGAAATATGAGATTGTGTAAGTTGTTTGATTGAATAATTGTTATCGATGATCTCTTTCGTTGTTCTATATGCGGTCGTTGGGTGATAATTGATGATAAATGAGTTGGAATTGTATATAACGTGAAATATGTAGTTCGGGTTGCTGTAGGTCTATGCAAAAGTTACAGAGATGAAAGGGTCTCTGTGATGCTTCTGTTGCATTCAATGAATTCATTTTCTAATTCAATAGAATGTGTGAATATAATGTGGTATAGTAGTATGTGTATTAGCCTAGTTAACTGATGTAAAATATATGAACAAATACGTGAACATTATCATCATCGTTATTATGTGGAAGTATAATTTCAATTGATATAACTATAAGTGCTCTCATTATACTTATATTTTATGACGCATTTTGTATATTTTAAGGTAAATAATAGTTCTAATTATATACGGCTGTAATACATTTTGATATTTAAATGACAATTAGCCTATTTTCTGCTTCCATGCTTATACGCGTGTAACAAATATACTAATGAAACGGTAGAACCAACTTTTGTGCTCTGAAGCATCAAAGCATGTATCATACATTCAAACAAGTATATCAAAATATCCATTACCAACTCGTACACCACTGACCAAAATGACCCCGGATGCGTCCTATACTTATCTTATCCTTCCAAAACAGTCATTAACACATCTGCCCACCTCCGCCCCGTAACCAATCACATACATTAAATCATATATATTTATACATATCTCTTAATGGGAGGAGATCATACACATGCACGCATACTTTTCTTTTTGCATTGACAAGTCACCACTGTATCGTCAAGAAATCAAAGGCACACTTATACCACATAAACTAGCACTATACTAGCCACTCCGCGTGCGCATATATATACGGTTACGCAAGCGTCCGTCACGAGCGAAAGGAAGAAACGCACGCGCGCGCCGAAATACACACGCGCACGCACATATAGAAGCAGAGTAGCTCTTGTTAAAGTTATACGAGCTTCGCGTAATCGAGGCAAAGGACGTTCAACTCGCGCGACTTGTCAGAGGTTTTTGTCCTCCTTACATAAAGACATCCGGTTATACGTGACTGCTATAGCTGTCGACTCGCGTGTGTATGTGTATATATGTATATAGTGGGGGAAGAAGAAAAAAAAGGAAAAATTTCGCTTGGAGAGTTATACGATCGGTGTGTCGATCAAGAGAGAGAGAGAGACTCTAGTTCAGGACTTTCTAATCAGAAAGAGGGAAGCGAGTTATAGTAGTAAGCGTTTAATTGCCACCGGAGTGAGTGAGTGAGTATGTCGATGCGCGGCAATTGGCACGGCATTACGGGATGCTTCTATCTGGAACGTGGTTCTGATAAGGCTAATTGCTGAGAGAGTGCGCTTTCGACGGGCATGAGTTTTGCAGGATTTTATGTAATTTTAAGAGGGAACGAGAGAGAGAGAGAGTTGTTGAGGAAGTCGCACGATGACTGCGCGCGGAAGTTTGTGAAGTAAGAAAAAAAAAGTAGTTTGGTGATAGAATTTGCATTGTGCCTGATTGAGGTTGGATAACATTTGTTATGATAAGACTTTCTTATTTTGTGGTATATAGTAGAGTGTTGATTTTTAATGGATTAGTGCGGCTGGTGTTATGGAGATATTTCAAAGGTTAAATATATAATGAGATGTGTATTAACAAAATAAACTCAAGATTATCGCTGATGTAAGAAGAGAACAGAAAATAAATGTATCAATCAAATATTGCTCATTATGTATGGACCATATCATCCACATGTGTAGGAGATATGTCCCGTTAGTGATCCTGGCATCTCGAGCCAAAAATTTACCATACTTTTTTCCATATAATCCTCAAGTATTTGTCCTATATTTTATTTTGTTTATATATATTAAATCAATTTGGGAAATAGTATGTTCTATATTAGGCTCGAAGCGCAAAAACGACATATGGCTCACGTCTTGAATCTTTTGTACACGAAATAGAAACAAAGTCAATCCAATATTTTATCATTGATGAAATAACCATTCTGACCATAGTAACAAGAAAAACTGTAAATCAATTTTACTCAACTATTTCTTATTTATACTTGATGTTTCTAATTAGATGATTACATTTTACTGTTAAATATGTAGTGCGAATATTGTAAGGTTATGCGACTCTAGCTTTCTCGTTATTTAATGAAGATTATAACCGGAATAATTTTATCGCTATCGGAACATTTGCTATTTTTGGTTTGCTATCTTTCTGGTCATTCGTAATAGAAAAGTTTTTTTAGAAATATTTTAATACTTTTATTCTTTTAATTAACTGAAAGTATTAATAATGTTTGACAATAAGGTACAGGGCTTTGAAGTATTGATCATTGATGAATTTTGGCAAATTTCTAGTTAAAAACTGCAGTATAAATTTAAAGATTATAACCACAATTTATTCCATAATTACATTAATAAAAATATTGTTAGTATTAAATCATAAAGTGAAAAGTTATAACACCCACGATTCCCACGCGTTGTAACCTATAACTTTCACCAGAACCAAATAATTACCCTCCTTATACCATTTGATTTTATTCGAGAATCATTATTCGTGATCAAAACCAGATTGAAGAAAACGCCAACGAACATACTATATACACCAACGCAATAAAGTCGTGATTCTATTCGCACAGACGCGGGCGCTCACAAGAAAATCACGCGGCACGTACAACACATATCTTCTCCCCTTTCTCGCATGCTCTCCTTCCCTTATCGGCACAAGCGCGTGCGTGTGACCGTGCGATTTTTCTCCTACTCCCATACACGTCTGTTACGCGTGCCGTAACCCCGTCGGGACGATTAATCCAAATCGAAGCCGAGCAGCGCGTGCGTGCAATCACGCTGACACGTCTCGCAGTATAGGGAGGGGAATTAATAGCGATTTTTCTTTTCTATATTGTCTTGGAATGTTATAGATATATATATATACGCATCATCATTAGGCTATTAGTTGGACATGGTTGATGTGCGAGAACGAGAAGAGTTATTATGGTTGATCGGAAGGACTGATTGAGATAGGAGATTGATTGAGGCGTTTTTATTTTTTGCTGCGGCTTCGATTTTTTGTGGTTACTGCGCGTAGAGTGTTTTTGTGCGTCACTCGTATAACATGTAAGTGGACTAATGCGCTAAAATTCTTGATGGACATCTTTTGCGTGTTAGTGAATGATTATGTGTTGAAAGGGGAAAGGTGTTCGGAAGGTGCAAACTCGTTATAAGATTATTATGTTGAGTGGTTCTTTGATGAGCTGAGTAGTTAATATAGTTAATATAGATAAATATAAGGTTATACATTGTTGAGGATTGCCTCTTAATAATTTACTTATTTATAAATACAGCAATAGTAATTAGTAGTTAATGTAATTTAGTAGATCTAAATATTAAAAAAATAATGTTCTGACTCAAATTTATCTTCTTAAAATATGTCATAATTTCAGTGTAATAAATATATAGTTTATAACGAAATGTTCCCACTTGTATTTTTCTAAATTTATAGTATAAAATGTACTCATTGTAACAATTAATATATACTTATTGTAATACTGTGTGTAACTTGGAAGGAAAGTTAATGATTATATTAAGGAGCAAAGGCGTCGCCGTCGTAAACTTCTACAATCATCATCCTTGCTATAGGAAAAGTCACACATAGTATTTATTTTTTATTTTTAATGAATGCAGGATTTAGTCCTTTTTTGTATATAAAACTTGGATAATGAATCGGACATTTCGAGCCATTCTGCGAACGAATGAAAATAAAACCGTGAATTTATGTTATGATATTATATTTTATTTTATACATTAAATACAAAATATTTTTCTAAGAGTTTACTATAAATATTTGAAGAAACTTTGAAGGGTTGATTATTTATTGATCAAAATATTAATAAAGTGTTTTTATAGCATTAGTAAACCATAAGAAGAAAAAAAATGTGGGATATATAGGAAGTGCTTTTCATCTCGCTACTCACTAGGCGCTCGAAATGTTCGAATTTCCATTACCTTTTTAGGTAGAAAGAAAGCTTTGTTTTATGCATGAATTGAATAAAGACACGTGTGTTTTATAAATATTGATAAAAATCATTTTATCAGGTTTGTTAACACATATTGGCATTATAATAAACCTATTGCAATGACTTTCTAGACCACAGAATTAATCAACTGCTTCTTGTTTGATAAACATACAAACATTTGAGCGATGGGGAAGGTCAACCCATAAACAAAACACACATCACATAGTTTTTTCCGACGTTTCGCTGAACTTAATTGTCAGCCTCTTCAGGGAATCAGATATAAACATGTTAAAACTTAAAAGTCATTGTAGTAAAAACCTACATAGTCAAAATTAATGAAAGTCAAATTGTGCTTCTTGTTTGTCTCAACTACGTGGTCTGTGAAACACATAAGCTAATTTGTAATTCGTAGTATTATCGTTTCAGATATAATAATTAAGTCAGATAAGTCCATTTATTATAGTGGCGAAAAAACCTGTTCTACTTCTAAATATTTTGAGAGCCCTACGTTATATTTATCTATATAAAATGTTATCCGTATCTACAAGGGTGAATCCCGCATCATGCCCGACCTCCACCCAAATCATACGAAACTTGACCACGATAACCTTCTCATGAAAACTTCAGAAGCCCTATATAAGATGTGAAACCCTGTCGCACTCACGTTGTTTGAAAAAAGTTTCTCAGGTTTTGATAACGTGTTCTGGTACCATACACTTTGGACACATTAAAAATTGTATAATAAGGTAAAGATGCCTTTTTAAATGCAGTAATTTTAGCTTCCAGTATATCGGAATTGGAGGAGCTTCTAAGTATCCAAGTAAGTGATGAAGTGAGTTGATCAGCTTAGATGTATCGAGTATCAATCAAAATAATTCAGTGCATGAAAGTATCAATTCAAAACGCTTCTCGGTTTAGGAGAACAAAAGAAAAACTCTAACTTTCCTTGTTTTGATTAAAGACCACCTTGTAGGTAAAAATAAACAATTTACATTTCTGACTAATATATCATTAGTATAACTTAATTATAACAACTTTTAACCCAAATATTCTTTCTACCAA
Source organism: Torymus tubicola (assembly GCA_035583055.1). Taxonomy (NCBI): domain Eukaryota; kingdom Metazoa; phylum Arthropoda; class Insecta; order Hymenoptera; family Torymidae; genus Torymus; species Torymus tubicola. Next base: position 2,550,069 of record JAWWEQ010000010.1, read on the forward strand.
CCATCCACTTCTCTCAGTTTTATTTGCACATTCCGCACGTAAACTTATCCATAGAAGCCTACGTAACCCCTTCCTAGTACATCACCAATAAACCCTATACAACACACTTTACCCACGTCCACCTCAACGCGAATTACTCCCGCGTAATCGTCCCCTTATACGCGTTTCTACTTAACAATTTTCCCCCAAGATTTACGACATAGGCCCCTACGTCTACCTCTTGACGCGAGTTTTTCGAAACAAGCGTCCTCGGTTACGGCCTGTTGAACCGCTGAGACTCCGCACGAAGTTACCTACTACAGTCGTTAAAAGCTTGCACGAGAGAGAGAGAGAGGCTAGTGTGCGGTTCGAGGAATGGGCGGTACGCGCGTGTATCGAATAGTACGGGCGGCTGCGTAATTAACATGCTAATTAACGTGTTGATTGCGGTACGGGAGTATAGCAGCTCGTCTTCTTGTCGCGACCTATTTTGACTCGTGTAGAGCACAGCGGGAGGTAGGTGATGTTTGTTGTTCTTCGCTCGACTTCTCACTGTACGTTTCTGATCCCCCGCCCCTCTTTTTCATCATCTCTCGTTGGTTAGAGTATAATAATATTTTTGGGGTATACATTAGCTGGCGAGGTTATGCGTAATAAGTAGGAAAATCATAAATTCTAGTTTAGGAAAGTACGTGGGATTGTTTTTTTAGTATTACTCGTATGTGGCTATGGAAAAGTTAAAATATAGTATAAAATTTTTTATATATTTCATAAGTGTATGGATTATGGATGCGAGTGCTGTGGTGGTGAACAAAAATGGTTAATTTTTTCGTAATATTAAGCATTAATTTTATGTAATACGTAATAAAATGGCCTGCGAGCGACATACAATATTTTATTACATTACGCGTCGAATTAATTAATTGTGTTTTTTTAATTTGGTAGAAAGCTTTTATAAAATTCAATTTGTTATTAAATGAAATTATTTGTTTTATATAATATTTGATCTTAAATTCATTTAAATTTTGTATTTTACGTGTTGCGTATAATTTAGTTTAAAATGCAATGAAAACTTGAGTCAATGAATATTTACGTTATTTGTTTTATTTTATAATCAATAACATTTTCTTTCCAAATTAATACTTAATTTTTGTAAAAATTTTACAAAAATTAAATATATAAAATTAATTAATAAATACGAGCGAAATTGATCAAACAAAATGAAATGTTTTATCAGTTGATCAAAATAAAATACCAGAAGGAAATTCTTACCAATTGCACCTAGTTATATCTTTATTATATTTTATTATATTATTCGTTCGAACGATATATAATTAAGATTAAAAAAAATCTACTCACCCTTACGAATCAATGTAAACAATTAATCGTTAAAAATCGATCATATTTAGAGTACCTACGCTAGCTTTAGATTTATGAAATATCCAAAAACATGGATTGTTACTCCCATGTAAAAGATGGCAAGTAACTTTTCTTTATCGAGATACCATAATGCCACCGCCGCGTGCTGCCCTCGAAAAAAAGTGGCGCGGGATTCAAACTCCCTTCCCTTGAAGCATGGCGTCGCCGACAGAACGGTTCCCCCGCCACTGGAGATACGTCGAGGGACGCACAAATCAAAATGTCCATGTGAGCGGGATCGCTTCTTTCCTCGGTTTATCGTGGTAAAAGTGTTGGGGAAGTGGCGGGTAGGATTTATGTGGTAGTGGAAAGATATATGAGATGTTTTGTTTGCTTAAATTATATTTCCGCTTGTTGCTTACTGTTTTTATTGTAATTTGTATAGATTTTTACTACAATGCTTCCATCGTTATCATTTAAAAATGCATTTTTAGTATACGTTGGTGTTTAAGAGATTTCTTATTGTATTTGAAAGATATTTCTGTAAATGGATTTTTCAATAAAGGTGTTATTATGTCACCATAGAGTAATTGATGTAGAATATTATCATGTAATGTTGTAATGTATTTCTAACTCTAAAAATTATCTGTAAAACAATTATTTTAAGATTTTGTAATCTATTAAACTTTAAAATACTTGAATCCTACACTTGCCTATCAATATTGACGCTGACTATCAATAACATTTCCACTCTACAAAATACAACATAAATCCGTACCTCAAAAAAAAGCCAATCACATACAAATTTCATTTCCACTCGGCTGCACAGTTTATTTTTCGGCTGCGATATCCCCGGATATATATTCCAACAAAGCAAAATTGACTCTCTATTTTCAATGAAGCGTATTGAAAACGTTCAAAGGTACATCTATACATATACAGATCCGACGTCAAAGGGATGGCAAAAATCGCTGTCCTTGGACCCGCCGCGTTGTAATTCACCCGCGTGTATAACACGTGAACTTCTATGTCATTCGCGATGTACATGCAAGGGAGTGAGCGAGAGAGAGAGAGAAGGAGTAAAAGAGGAGAAAAAAAGGCCGAGGACGGTAGTGTACGCTTTTATTAAATTTTGATTGCGAGAGCTCGTAATTCAGCACGTGCCACCTGTTCGCTCGCCCGTAATTCGTTTTGCTTGGGGAGCTTTTTTACATCGGTATCACTAACAAAAGTATTGTCATAGTCTACCCTTCTCTCTTTATATACTTCTTACTGCGAATTATACAAGTCTTATAGCATCGCGAACTTTTCAGGTGTATATTCGCTATATATATTATATTTTAATTAAATGAATCGTTCGAATATCTGATGAAACGCGGAGACGGTATATATATTATTTCTTTTCATATTGTTTCGGTACAGCGTTTTGTTTTGTAATTCGCCCTTGGTGCACGCAGAGGGAAAAAAAATTTGTTGGATCTAGTTTAATTTAAATTTGAAGGCTATATATATGTGAAGCGCTGGTGTTTCAGTGCGCGCACGTCCCAACGTTGAAGGCTAAATTTAACCGCTTCAACGCTCTTATTATATTTGGTTTTAATTATGCACAGTTATGCGTTTCACTTTTAATTAAGATAGAATATACAAGCGAGGACAATTCGCCCGCTTGCTATACTACTACTGCTTTTTGCTTTTTGCGTTTCCGTGTTTTTCGGAGAGAGAGAGAGATACGGGGAAGTGAGTTTTATAATAAGCTTTGAATAGCTTCATAAACGAGTCGTTGGGGGCGGGACAGAATGTTTTGTGTCCATGATAACTTTGCAATGCTATGTTACAAATTGTACCTTTTGAAACAGATATAGTAGATGGTGAAAAAAATGAGTTACCGCACGTAGTTGGCAAAATTTTAATTACAAAAGTATAAGAGAATCCTTAATGTTTGAATTGTTGAATTGTTATCACAATTTCATTAGCGTATGTATAATAGTAAATATATTATTTTAATTCATTATCAGAAAAGCTTTCAACGAAAATATAATACATCAGTAACATTATGTAACCGTAGAATTATACAAACGTGCAAGCTCACGCATTATGCGATCGGATTCAGTCGCTGTCGGAAAGAACCAATTACTTGTTCCGCGAACTATAACCAATCGCACAAATTGGAGTTGTGTGTGATTCTTCGCGTTTCCATTTCTGACACACAGTATATCGGGTACTCGCAATACACACACAAATGTTTCTATATACTATCTACGTCGCCACCTCGTGCAACATTTATGCACATTATACTCGAGCTTCGAAACTGAAGTTATAATCCATCAATCGTAGGATATATACATACCTAGATCTACGTGTTGCACGTTCCGACATTTTCGTGGAAACCGTTTGCGGTTTCCGTATATATATGATCCCGCTTGGAAATTCGAGGTTATCGATAGGTGGAGAGGACGCGTTTGCTCTTTATGTAAAAAGCTTTGGTTACGCAAGGCAATTTTACGAGCTCGTTATCGACGACCTTCGGTTGCAGCTTGTGGATGTATGTATTTTTAAAACGACAAGTTTTGAATTGAATATGTAACTTTGTATGGACCGAAGTTTCTTTGGTATACTAAGATATATGGTAATTTTTTATTTTGCTGCAATTCTATATAATTGTATTTTAATTAGTGAGTGCGGTATATATAGCAAGAGAGTTGCGACGGAACGCGATTCGATATTCATTGACGCGTATATAAAGAGAAGTTGAAATCGATTCGCGCTGACACACGTATATATATATATATATATATGTGATGCGTGCGATGCATATTATTGCATTTGTACGCTGTGCCTCATCGACAGCCATTCATGATGAATCACGACGAATGGTGATATTTAATATTCGATCGACTGATTGCGAACGGATTTTCGCTTTTATTTGGTATAGTGAAAAACAAATGGTTTTTGCAATAATCAGAAATGAAATAAGAAGATTTTTTTTAATTATTGGGGTTTCTAAATATACAAAATTATTTGGAAATTTCATTTGATGAAAGTTCGCGTTTATATAACAAAGTGAAGTGTCGAGTTACCGTTTAGTATTACCCGAATAATTGAACATTTCAGTTTCCTGGATCGTATGATACGCGGTTAAAATAGTGATATTGAATGGATTCAGTCAGTTCATTTGTTACTTTCATTAAATTTGCAAAATAAAAAAGAATGGACAAAACGGTCAGCAGTACATAACATTTTTTACAAGCATTTATTACTTGAAAAGAACAAAGTTACGTCACCTTATTGTATTCATTCATCTAATTCTCTTTTCCCTAAACTACAAAGCACGTATATCTACATAAAGAATACTTAAACTATATAACCTATTATACACCTCTAAATATTGCAATGTAAAAACCGTCGTGTACCGCTGAAAATACAAGCCTACAAGTCACAGCCCATATAGCAGTCATCAGGTGACCTAGACACAAAATAACACCCACATACATGTACATACAAAATGTAATGAACCGTTGGAAAACGGAATACTTTAGCATAGTGGTAACCTTTGCATTATATACGTGCCCTTTTCTCGTTCTCTCATACGGAGACGTTAAATTGCATTTACTCGCGTTGACTGCCCGCATGGCTAATCATCGTAGACATCCGTTTCCTCGGGTATAGCATATATATAAGCTGGAAGCAACGTCGCCGTTGTCGTCGTTCTATTTCGCGCGTCGTCGCTCAGACTGCAATCCACGTAACTATATAGTAGCGGTCAGCAGAGCGCGCAGGTGCACGCGTATAGAAAAAAATGTAATTATGTGGACGACGATGAGTTGCGTGTAGGAGAGTTGATGAAGGTTGGTTTAAAAGCGTTTACGTGGAATTACATTGTTCTCCGGTTAGTATGGATACTAGAAAGATGGTTATGGGTCAACGCGTTGAAGTATACAAAATTTATCTAATTGTTTAGTATCTGATATAATATGTTATTAATCATGCTATTATCTAATTAATATTGGAGTTGAAAAGATCCAAGGATAGCAGTTTGTCAAAACAACTTTCATTGACTTTTCTACAATGAAATCTTCCCTGTCCAAACAAAGAAGTCATAGTTAATATCTTGCCTATAGTATGAGCAAGATATGGGCCATATTATGATATCCATAATTATCAGATTTTCAAGGCAAAGTTTTATCTCTAAGATAATCGCCTTTGAAAATTTGCAACTCCAGCAAGTACATTTCCCAAATAGACTCGACCAACTTCCCATCCTCACACACACATATATATATATATATACATAATAAACACCATAGCCAGTAAACCTCAGCTGGCTCAGATCAGACCGACCGCCACCTCCCGCTCGTTAACAGATAACGAGCCTCCCTCAAAGGTATAAGACACGAAGCGCGTGTGCGCCCAGCACCACATCTCGCTTACAGACCAATTTGCTATCCGCATCGGTCGTGCGATATCATTCCCCTGGGACTTCTCTCTATCTCTCTTCTGTATACGAAAGACACTCGCAGAGAGAGAGAGATAGAAGTCCCCCGTCATCCAGAGATTAGAGTATAGGGCCATTGCCTGCCTGCCTGCCACGCCAATTTACAATTCCCCTTTTACCCTGCATACATATAGATATATATATATAGTGTACGTGCTGCAAGGCAGATTAACGCGCGTGCGCGCGCGTATAGTTCCTGTTATTTTTAATGGAAGCTCTACGCGCGGTGGCGTTTCAGTGGATAAGAGACGTGCACGGTTGCAGTAGCTCTCTCTCTCTCTCTCGCGATCTAATGTAATTGCTGGCAGTATTTCTTTATTACCTGAGCTGGCCCGCGAGCGGTTTGATGAATGGAGGGTCCGAGAGGGAAAGAGAGAGACGAGAGTTAGGAGAGGATGAAATTGGGGTTTGTCGGGTGCGGCTTATAGTTGCTTGGAATTAAAATGGTGTTTATTATGGGAGAGTGGTTTGTTTTTGTTGATGCGAGAATTGGATTTGTTTTTAGGGGGTTTTGCATGATGTATAAATGGAAGATGATTATACTGAAGGTGTTTTTTCTTTTGGAAAATGGAAAGGTTATGGAAAAGTTGCTATTGTTCTGGTATTGAAATAACTTTGAAGTTAATGTAGATAGATGGTACTTTTTAATGTAATCATAATTTGGATTTCCAACGAAACTTTGAAAAAAGAGATATTTTGTTTAAATATAGAATTAGGGGAAAATGTTTAAAATAATTTTTACACTTTATGAATTTATTATTATTTAAATTTTGACATTATGGTACTATACGTCAAAAATGCACTTTTCAGTAATAAAAATATATGGTTACATCAAAGTTCTAACTTTATATGCAGCGCACGCACGATGATAATTAAAAAAAAATGTTATTGGAAAATTCTTTTTCTCTTCAATTTGTTACTCTGCAGTATAGAAAAAGTTTACAATGTCATAAAATGTATTTACTAGAAGGTTTTTTTATTCCGTTATTCTTACCCCATACTAAAAAATTCCGAATGAAATTCCTCTTTTTCTAACAGCGTACTATTTCAGAAAAAGAACTTTTTTCCTACTTTCATTATAAAGATACCTAACCTCGTACAATTTTCACGAAATCTTTTAAAAAAATTATCACGTCCGACCTCACTACTATACCATTTATATCTTTTCCACTTCTCGTCCAACATAACAACACTCGCTACCGGCGAAAACATCTTATTGTAGAAAAGAACAAGCGGTCAAATTAATCCACGCTCGCGCATCGCCTCACCACAGTTCCCATATAACGACGCTCTATATAGCACTCTAATTCAACTCCATGAATATTCAACCTGCTCCCTCGTTTTCTCTCCTCTCACTTATTAAACAACATTACCAACAAACAAACAAAAACCATTCTACTCGCAAAACTCCACAAAAAATAATCCAACATGACCTCTATAGCTTCACCTCGACAATATTCAACCTCGCGTGAACCCAATGAGTTACTCTTTCTCAAACTACGAAACGCACGCAAAAAGGCTGCCTCCAATTTTTACACTCTACCTCCATTATAATATATATATACTCTCCCGAGCATAACACGCGTTGCTTTCATCGTCGTTTCGAAGCATACCGCGCTGCTCGGGACCGTAAAACTTTCTTACGCCGATGCGGCCGTAGCCGATCAACCTGCAATTAACGTATTTGCTCGAAATAGCGTGCTAGGCCTATATAGGCTATTGTTCGCGAGAAGGAGAGAAAGCAAGCGGCAGCAGCATGTTGAGACGCCGGGTATATCTATATATATGTTATGTACGTATACAGCGCGTATAACGTTCGCTTTTACGAAGTTTCGTTACTGAGGAATGTTGCGTTCCTGAGGTGTGTATATATATATACGGAAGGCGGTAATACGCGTATAGCTCACGCACGTATATATGCGGGTTGAAGAAATGGAGAGAGCGCGGGTTGCTTTTGTTATACCGAGTGGGCAATGCGTGTTTTTGTGGAAGTTGGTCGCGCGGTTTAATATTATAATCGCGGTGTTTCAATATTATCATTTATTTGCAGTAAATGCGGTCATGCGTCACATCCAATGGTTATTGCTATTCGCAAACAGTAAAATCCACTACAACCATCGTGCAGTATTTAGCAAGTAATAACCACGTAATATTACACGAAATACGAGGTACTGCATCTCCCGATATTTGGTGCTAATTTCCATTGGCAGTTTTGATATACAATCAAATAGCGCGCACGAAGCGACCTTTAAAATTTAATAATTTCATCACTTTGCTCAGGCGTACAATACATCGGAATTTATGTAAATTTCACATCATCCTCGCAACCAACTTACTAATTCAAATCCTCGCGTCTATATTACCGAAACAACAATTAATTATAAGCCGCGTATTTCATCACTATCACAGAGTACAATACGTTACACGTTCGCGCGTGCCATTATTCCCAGCTCGAATAAATCATCCAGTCGACTACTCCTTTATTTCATAACCGCGCGCGCTGCGCGAGCTTCTAATTTGTTTTATCAGTTGAACAATATCCTTGAGAGTATATATATACCACATTTCGTGTTTTCGCACACTGAGAAACACCAAAAGAAGTCTATATTTATTACGGTTACCCTCGTAACAAACTTCTACTCCCTCCTACAGTAAAATCCATCTCACGCGGTTGCCAAAGAATTGCTTGCTAAAGTTTTGTTCATCCCCCCTCTGGACGCAAGGTAGCGCGAAATTTTGCTGTTCTCCCTCCTTATAAATCGATTTAAAACCACGTCGGATTCTTTTGGTGTGAGGGTTGGGTTAAGAAAAATGACGGACGGGCCGCGAAAGTTCGTTAACAAGATGTACGGCTCGACGCGAGAGAGAGAGAAAAGTTGGCGAGGTATATATACGACTTTCGTTTTATAATCCGTTAGTAGCGATGATGGGGGTGAAGAGAGAGAGAGGACCTTTGGCGAGTCGTGGTCTGTTGTAAAGTCGCGGGAATTGGTAAAGGAAGTTAGGGTCGTTTTGAAAAATGAGGTTAGGGAGAAAGTCTGCGGCAGGCGCGTAGGAGGATTTCGTGAATTTATGTGATTAAGGAAAGGGTCTGGTATTGTATAAGGGATCGTAATATATTTTTGTTTTTTACATGTTTAATGTGTAACTGTTGGTGTTATATATTTGTATATTATTTAACGTGATACAATAGGGTATATGCTTGAATGTTAAGAAAAGACTACAGGTTATCAACGTATACACGTTACAATTCAGCAATTAATACCTAGTCTATTTTTAGATCGGTTTGTTTTTTACGCGAGTTCATATCTATGAGCGCACACTGTATACATATATACACGCATTGGAACGATTATTACTGCACTTGCATGAGCACGCGGACGCGCGCCGATAATATTATAGGTTTGAACAAGTGCATACACGAAGGCCTTTTGTTTCTTGTATACACGTGTATGTATATTTATTTAACGGTATGCTTATAATTTAAGGAGTATTAACGACTTTGTGGAATAAATTGAAGGAAAGATGTAAAGTAAAAGGGGAAACTTATTATATATCTACAAAATATTCTGAAATAAAGAGAATAATAATAAGGAAAAAGTAGAGGCAGAAAGTATAAGCCATAGTGAGGTTCCGAAGCTTTATATCTAACGCGTTATTGTTAGATTGAAGGGTCATGATTTTACATTTCGCGGAAAGTTTCAGAATTCTCGACTATCTATATGCTTCACGTTATATCGAAGATCCATTGGTACGGACAAGACGAGAAATATAAAGACTTTGAAGGAAAACTTTTCTCAGCAATGCGTAGACTGCCAATTTTCTGTATATAAAGTTTTCAAGGAACAGTATAATCCGATTACGGAATCGTAATAACCCAATTCCTTCCAAAGAATACCGCAACTGTTCCTTTATAATATACATATACAATCAACGACAAATCCAATAAAAATTTTCATCCCATCAGGGTTAATTAAGCCATCTCCTCAATCAAGCCAAACCCCGCAACGATCCCCTCCTTCGTACGTCGAGACATCAATACACCCAATAAAAGTCGATCCCTCCTAAAATCCTCTCCCTCAATAAAACTGTCATCGACGCGCTCACCCACACTTCCACCTCCCAATCTTCCTCGTTGCTCATAAAACGAACGAGTTCGCACGTCGTCACTCTGAATAAAGCGGAGTAGTCGTATACCGCACACCATCCCATATATATATATATATATATATATGTGTGTGTATCTCGTATCTCTCCGCTCACTTTATTTTCCCTTCCATTCCCATTTTCGGACGCGTGCACACACGCTTATATATAACACACTCGTACCGTGCGAGTGATGGATTACCAAGCGATCCGCTCCGACATTAATCATGTATGCCGCGAGGGCAGTCGCGATGCAAAAAAAAGAAGACGAAGAAGAAGCAGAACGCGTGTGCAAAAAATGATAGCGCTGAGAGGAAAAGAAGAATAGGAGGAGAGGAAGTAAATGCGTGTGTAGGTTCCGGCCTGGTTTACGCGCTGACAATTGCGCGTGAAATGGTCACGGGATTGTGAGAGATGTATTACTAGGGGGTTTGGACTGCTCACGCGATAATGTATTTAAGGGCGGAGGTAGAGAAGGAGGAACGATAATCGGGTGCTTTGTATATTTTAAAATTGAATCGCTGGGACGATCAATCTTGATCGCGTTTATAATGCATATATAGGTATATATAGGCTTTTGATATCACGTTAAGTGCTTGATTCGCTTCAATTTCAAATGCACATTTTTAAAGGACAAAAGCGAAGCGGTTCCTGATTTTGCGAGAGAGTGAGAGATGTACAGTGAGGAATGAATGTTTTATTGGCAATTTGACGGCGGTTCGGTTCTCTCATCATTTATCAGCTGCTATGACCATAAATCAAGCGTTAGATTGTTATAAGATTTTTATGAAAGCAATCTATATACGATCGAGGATAAACTACATAAAAAGTGAATCAAGTGCTGTATATGATGAAAATTGACGACGATGGTCTAAGCTAACCAAACGTACGATAATTTTTCAATTTATTCTGCGTCGGATAAAGAATATACAAAGACTGGGTTGGTTACATCGTTGGAACGAAAAATTTCTTACAGCATCGGAGTAAAATTCAATCTTCTGCAAGCTCGCGTATATACAGCAACGTTATATACTACTGCTGCTGTTGCTGCTGTTGCTTGGCTCGCACGTGCACGCGCGCGTGTTTTTCCGCAGCTCCGATAAAGCTATAACCGTCTACACTCGGCTCTTCGTCTCGGTCTCCCTCCCTCCCTCTTCTCGTATACCAGGACGTTTATCACGACCTTGAGACCATTCGTTATCCGCGGTCGCCGAAACTATAATACAATAATGGAAGCATATACGATCTACTATACTATGTTTTTTTCTTTCCCTTATATACAGTTTCGATTTCTCACCGTATTTTTGTCATCATCGATATCACGTGCACGTGACTGTCGCTGTGATCTATTTTCTTTTCCCTCCCTTTTTTTTGATTTCGGCTAATACGACGATAAAGGAGCTCGTAATCGCGGGAGGGGAAAAGTTTCGAGTGGATTTGCTGTGGCTCGACGCGCGGCCATTATGCCGGGATTTATCGGCTCTACGCGCGCACTGTAGAGTTCGAGAGGATTGGGTTATTATATATATTGGATGGTAAATAAAGATGTGAAAGAGGGAAAAACGAGCGCGGTATCTTTAATTTGCTCTTCATATCGTGTGTTTTCGTTCGTTCCGAAAGATTATTATCTTTTGATGCGCGGTGCGTGTATATTATATACGGGAAAACTTAATAACGAGTATTTTCATATACGCGTACAACTTTTTTTTTCGAAGCACATGCCGATAAGGATATACGTACGTTTAACCGTGTTCTCGTAACACCGCTTGGTTAAATTTAGAACCTCGCGCATTGGGAAAATTATTATTTTCCTTATTTTTTCTTATGGAAAAAGTTAATAGAGTATGTATTTTAATTTTTAATTTTATCCGCTCGTAGCGCTGCTCGTCGATGCCCGATACACACATATATATATAGGTCTTTTTTTATAAACAGCTGTATTTATAGACCGCGCGGGGAGGGTTACTATATTAGACGCATTGATCTTTTATCGAAGCCATAAACCGCTGTGCTTTATAATAAAAGACGTGCATATGCGTGCCTGTATATATAAATATTATTCAACAATATATACACACACGCACGTTATATTCATGTATAAAAACGACGAAAAATCCATCTTGAGCATTACAATCGCATCAACGCGCTGGTCATAAATAATTCAATGACATTTACTTTTCTTTCTCCGGTCGGCGAAAGAATATTCAATAACAATCGGCTATACGTATAATACACACGTGAAAAAGCGAAAAGCTCTTGGACGAGAGATTAGCGGGAGAGAGAATCGGCTTTCAGCGTTATATATATATATAGTATATGATAGTCAGCGAAGCGCGATGAGAGAAGGAAGAAGGGCGATATAGAATAAGGGACGAGGAGAATTCATCGGGCGAGCGAGCCGGAAAATGCGACGACGAGAGCGTTTTTTTATTCTCGCTCTCCCCTTGGTTCGACCACACGCGAGAACTCGTCGATTTTCTCGCTTGCGGGTGCGATTTTTCCAAATTAATAAAAGAAGACGAAGAAATCTGTCTTGAGACGTGCGGGGTGAGGTGTAGAGGATTTATAACAAGGAGGTGACTTTTTTGCTATATGAGAGAGGGTTGGATTTACGAGGATAGAGGTGACGAGAACGATGAAGGCTTTTCTTTTTATTTTTATAATGCGCCGCTCGTGAAAGATTAAAGAGGAGTAGTAGTTGGAGATGCGAGAGAGATGGCGGATGATGATGGAGCGAAATGATGGCTGGTTTGGGTAATAAGGTGTGGTAATGGTTGTGAGAGTATATGCAGAACATATCTTGGTAAAATTTATGTTGAGGAAGTGTAGAAAAATATCGAATAGAGTATTTACGTAACTACGTAAATTTTTATATAACTTGCTAGTATGTAAGGTATATTTTTCAATTTTTAAGAATAAAAATTTTGTAAAGGTAGGTACACCTAATTAATAGAACCACATTTTTGAAGATTCTTATAATATATAAAGCAATATATTGCAAAAATGAAAAGGAAACAATTAACAAAAGAAAAGAATAATTAATTATCGCAATTCGCAAAGTGTATACATATACTAAATAACATCTGTTTATACGATACCCCAGTTCTACTTCACGCACAAACCACTTCTTCGCCAACCAAATATCATTACGAATATATACTTATCACTAAACCAGTCTATATTAACAACACATTGACCATAAAAAAAACAGACCACTAATTACTTCGCGCACACAAACCAACAACCTGCAGCCGGTCACCGCGCTTACACCAATATTCTATACGCCGCCACGTGTACGTCGCGCCGCGTTTACCTCGTAGCCACGAGTGCGATATTTAATGTATATATACATATATCTACTACACACACATATACACACGCGTGAACAAACGGCAATAGTGTATATAAGCCACAACGCTGCGACGAGCAGCCTTGGCAGAAAAAGCCGGTAAGAAAGACTAAGAAGCGAGCGCAAAAAAAGCCAGGCGTCGCGCGCTATACGCGTCCGATAAGCTCCAACACCGGAAGTGGGGAGAGTGGACGCGCGTATATCGGCGGAAGCAAGCCGCGAGTGAACGCAGCGATCGAGCTTATTAAAAAAGAGAGAGAGAGAGAGAATAAGGCGAGGGTCGCGAACGATAGTCGATGAAATTAACTCTTATCGACTTTATTGCCCATTGTTGCGAGCTGAGCGATTTCACGGACTGCCACCGGGGGAGGGGAATATATGTATGTGTATCGGTTGTTGAGTATATACGTGAGTTGTGAGGTATATACAGAACTTGGTCGTGTAGCGAGCGATAGTGTGGAAGATGGTTTGTAATGGATGAATACTTGGTATTGGTTTGGAAAATCTTTGTAGAAAAGAGGAGTTGCGGTATAGCGAATGTTTTTTCGTTCTTATGGTTGGTTGAATTTAAATTTAATTAGAGATCTTTAAAGTTCCTTATAGGAAATTAATACTTTGATATGAATGGTATGCTTTTCTTTGATAAAATATTCCAGAACCCAATTATTCAATTCAATGAGGTTACAAAGCTGATATACTTATTAAAAATTCGAGCTCTTAAAATTCACGTTATTACCACAGCTTAAGAAAAAAAGAATCAGTTTCCCCGACCACGCGTATTAGTTCTTATATAAACCTCATCCGTATAAATAACCATACACGCGTGGATTATCCACGTCTTTTTCCCTCGTTGCTATCCGTTAATTTTCTAAGCCTCATACAATCCCGAAACAATAGCGCGCGCGCGCGTGTTAATTCCGACGAAAAGCTCTTTTCCACTGTACTTTTTAATTAAAAGTAATGATTTCGCGCGCGTATATATATATATATAGCCTTTTACTTCCAAAGTAACGTAATTCATCTTTTTTGAACCTATACCCGCCTCTACTACACTCTCTTTCTCTCTTTCTCTCCACATCGTGCGACAAGTACTTCGTGACACAAACAATGGACACTGCGCGGATTCTAGTCTCTTTGTTGTTTTCTGTGTGTGTGTATGTGAGCGTGGCCCCGCGATTCGCGAGATACGATCTTGTCAAGCCACCTACCTTTGCTCGGTAACGCGTGCACAAGTTCATGCGGGCTGGTCCTTATACCGAGGTTCAGCTATACAGGGTATAGGTACTGAATTCAATAACAATACGTGTATATATGTATATATACGCCCTGGATATCCCGTTATTAATTGTTCGACTAAACGAGGGGTATTATAAGGGGTCTAAAGTTTTAGAGAGATATTCGAACTGTTGAAAGCTGTTGGTCTAAGAATTTCCTTTATTATATAATATTTTCAGATTAAAATATACTATAGGTAAATTATAAAGATCAAGGTTAATCACTGACTTTTATATACAGTTTAGTTATTTCGAGGAAATCCGCAAATTTAATGTGAATTTCAAACATATATAATACTTTTTCTCCACTCCACCATTATAATCCCTCTACCCCCGACCTCATTACAACCTCCAATTCCCATTTACTCCTACAACCCATTAGCAAATCCTAATCCCCAACCCCCCCTCAATAATACATCGCGCTGTTTATTTATTTTTCTACATATACTTCCCCTCCTATACCCTTACGCGTTATAAGAGGCTTTACCCATCCCACCTCCCCCCATCAGCCCACAACACGTACGTATATATATACGCCGTGCGTTTGATATATTTCGAATTATCGTGTCGTGTGCGCACACGTGTGTGCAGCCTATATAGAGAGCCTCGGCGCCTTTCCCTATTGTCGAGTGACGGATGATGGGGAGAACGCTATATAGGACCTTGTGTATGTGAGCTATACTATACAAAGCCGCCCTTGCGCGCCGCGAGCGATTGACAGGAACGTTATTCAATTAGCGAGAGACGCGCTCGCTCTTTCGTGGATACATCGCGAAATGAAATTTTTAACGTGAGGGTGGATCTGCCGAGGTGGTATAGATACTGTAATGAGATGAGGTCGGAAGGTTTTTTTTTGGTGGTGATGAATTTTTGAGGTGACGATAAGGTTTAGTTCTTGTCTTTATGATATAAATTAATATATAGTAAGAAAGTGATAAATATTCGTGATATTATATAGTGAGGAAAAAATGTAATGATTATTTATCTTCGTGTAGAACGTTACCGTGGCTATTGAATTTAAGTGGTATTTTAACGGAACGCTTTTACAGCAAGCATATAAAGAAGAACATCTTCGCTTTGGTGATATATGCTCGACTATGAGAATAGAAAAAAAAGAGAAGCCTCGTTGTACTAAGTAAGTTTCCATAAATGTCGCTTGCAAGATGAATGTGGTACTTGACGTTAAACTTCAGTATTTTACGGCGTTATACTATGAAATACGCGATCTTTACATAGTAAAAATCCACTTAACGGAACGGTTTGTATTATGGATTCTTTTTTTTGCTTCTATCGTTGTTATATACTCGATATAAAAGTTTTTCTCGTTATTTTAAAAACTTTTGTTTAAACTTAAATATTTCAATAGCTTTGGTTAATTAAAATAAATATATAAGATACCTCTGGTTGATGTACATAATTCTTAATTAAGATTATACATTTTTTAATATAATAAAATTTTTAATTAAACAATCTGTAATAAAGACGAATTACAGTGCTTCGTACTTTTAATGTTTATAACAATACTGAAATCCTCTTATTTTTGTTACCTAATTTAAATACGATTCTTGGAAAAATAACCCATCATAACATTCAATACACCCAAAATACACAATCACTTCGCGACCCCTTATATAATAAAATACAATCAAAGCTTAAACCTGACCCCTACCAACGATATCACTCTAATAAATGCAAATGAACACAGACGGCACTTATCCACGCTGCGCTCCTCTGTAAAAGAAAAAAAAAAGAAAAAACCTCATTTATCCGGATTCCACGGGCC
Organism: Torymus tubicola; assembly: GCA_035583055.1. NCBI lineage: Eukaryota > Metazoa > Arthropoda > Insecta > Hymenoptera > Torymidae > Torymus > Torymus tubicola. The sequence goes on from JAWWEQ010000010.1 coordinate 2,566,451, forward strand.
GCGACGCCAATCTCGTATTTCAATTTCGAGGCTCGCAGAATGTAACGCCAATCTTTTTTTCTTCTCCCGTTCTATTTAACGCACCCCTCGAGAGCCCGCGGCATCTGACGTGAGCATCATGCCGTGCTGTTATTACTCGGAGGGTGGCGTATACGCGCGCGTATATGCAAGCTGTATATATACGTTTTAAACGTGCACGTTTCTTTTCGTTGAAAGTAGGTAAGGTATAGTATGTACGAGCGGTTTGTCTTGTCTTACGCGAAGACGCGCCGCGAAGAGAAAGATAATGTCCGCGTGTTTTGAAGACCGCGACGCGGATTTCGATGGAAATTTAATTACGGTTGGATATATGTGGAACGCGAGGTTGCAGGGATTTTTTTGTGAAATTTGGTGATTTTAATCGGATACACCTATAAATGTGTAAATCCCACGAAATTTGTATTTAGCACACTCATGAAATTTTGTTTTTCTTGTTGAATAGATTATCGAGAAGAAAAATCCACGGTTGAATAAAGTCTATGATTTTTCTGGGACAACTAATCGGTTTTTTAAAATTATTAAAAATAGCTCTAGTTTAGTTTTAAGCCATTTCACCAATAACAGCTAAAACTGAAATTTGGAGAAAACAAAATAAAACTAAAAAATGTTGATTCCTTCAAAAGTTATGTGAGCTTAAAATTCGTAAAAATAGGTACATAGGATAAACCATTGACCACGTCGTGACCAAAATTCGTGTATGTATGTGTTTACGCTGATAAAAAAATGTAGGAAAAAATTCCCATGTTTTCTAGTAATTGGGCAATATCAACAAAAAGTACACATTTTTCGATTGAAACATGGTAAAAATTACTATAAAAACAGTAAAAATTGCTATTTTTCTAAGAGAAAAATCTGTGTTTGAAATCCTTTGACGTTTAATTAATTTTAGCTGTTGATGGTTAGAAAATAGTCTGTAGACGTTTGGAGTTTCTAAAAATATTGACATTTTTAAAGATTGCGTATAAAGTACGGTTAGTGTACTTTGATCTTTTATAAGTGACATGTAACATGTGAGGTCGAAACTTACGCCAGATATTTACATTTAATTAAACCATCCGATGCATGCAATAAACTGAATGACAGCGTGTCGTTAAAAGAACTGTATAAAAAACATTAACCCTCTCAATAAATTTCTATGCCACTTATTCGTTAACCCTTCAAACTTCTTTGTTTTAATTTGCTTTCGGAGTTTCCCATACCAGTCATTCAGAAGTAAGTCCAATTCCATAAGTTACACTCCATTTCTCTCTATCAGAAACATACTTTACTCCATTCGTCTTTCGCCTACCCTTCTACAGGGACTAACCAACAAGTTTAATAGCCACCTCAATCAGTGGTAGGTAAAGGCACGCCAAGCCGGTGTAATTAAATTTTATCTACCAACACAAACTCAATCGTCTCTAATGAATTTAAATGTTTCTTTTTGATCGAACAAAATTCCCTAACTCAATCAGTCGGCCGGTTAATGAAGTTCCGTTGCGCAAGGAGACATGGAGAAGAGAAAAAAATACCCATACCAAAACTCGTGGCTGATAAAAATAAAGCTGCTTCCCGGTCCGTTTGACGTAATATCATTGTAATCGTCGCGAGTAGCGCAAAGTTTTCGATCTGCTATCAAGCTTTGCGAGCTTTGATACTTTAATTAAAATAAATTCAATCGAGGAAGGAAAAACCCTATTACTTCATGATTCTATTATGTGAATTCCAACGGTGTAGTCGTATATGAAACTCGAGTAAATATTTTTGGTCTTTATTGAGTTTATATCTGTTGCTTCGAGGCATAACAGCATAAGTACTTTTTTTTTTTTTTTTTTTTTTAAATCAGGAAAACCTTGGATTTTGTATTTTTAAATGGGTCTTTTTCATTTAAAACTGTCAGTAGTAGCTAATATATTGCCCTAAGGCTACAATATACGGAAAACGTAATAACATAAGTCAATTTTTCAAATTTAGTGCGCGGCATAAACAACAGAAGCAATGTTTTATTTTATTCAACCAAATTGAATATAAAAATTATTTTGTATCAAATATATACAATAACTAGATGAAATTTATAATTTTACAAACGTTAAATGCATAAACGTGAGATTTTTGAAAATTAGTTCATAATATCTGTTCGTTTACGAAATAAAAAAAATGCTTACTATTATTCATTGATAAATTGATAATTTTGATCGTAATTTATAATTAAATTAACGAAAATGATCGAAAATTAAACGAAAACAGGACTATTAGATAAGTCCAAGTTCCCAGCATAATAGCATAACTTCATACTTTTTCGAGTTTTCACGTAGGAGAAAATGCATAACGTGGTCATGCCACCGTGTAAATATTTGTTTTAAATGTGTTAATTGATTAGTACAGTATCGCAACCAATCTCGTTTATTCCGATCTTACGAATAAGTTTGAACATTGAAACCCATTTTTCTCAGAATCACAAAAAGTGGACTTATGTCATTACGCCTCGAAGCCACAGATATACATTGCGATGGAACGATTTTCTTACGTATTTGTGTTGGTAAAAATATGTTGTCGAACTTAATTAATTTTAATAACAAAGGACAACCTATACAGCTATTTGTATTCAGTATTTCACGAGATAATATATTTATCATTTATTCACGATTAAAATATTTTTGCTCTTATTAACAAATAAAAGCTCGAACGATAAATCTTGTAAAAAGTAATTCAAGCGATTCCGGTTCCTCTAATATATTAAGCGTTATACACTTTCCGTACAAAAAGCATCAAAGTCGCCATTCGATTCACTTATATACCAGCATTAAAAAGAAAAACAAAAAACAAAGAAGGACGTCAACGACAAGGTACAAAGACGCGTAAAGTCCTATTTTTCACGAAGGCCAGCTATACCATTACTAGATCTTTCAAAGCATCAGGAGGATTACGTCTAGGCGACTTTGGCTTTGGTTTCACTCGATCTGGAAGCAGTAGCCTCATGAACTCGCAGGCTTTCTTCATACACATACGGTGCAACATTGAAGAGAGAAGCGGCTTTTTCTTTGCTTTCACTTTATGGTCAAGTGCATCTTTCAGAGGCTTTTTGCCTTTTTTACGCTTGAAAAGTTATTGCAGAGTTTATGGCGAAATCTTTTGGCCGCGTATGAATTGAAAAGAGTCGGATGTATTTGATAATGTTGCTGCTTTATCGGTACGTATAGGAGTTTCTCTTTGTATATGACGATGTATTTCTGGGTTGAAAGGTATCAATGGAATGTGTATTAAAAGTGATTAATTATACATTAAAGGTAAATTTTGTATAAAGGGTATTTTAAGTGATTTTAATTTAATTCGATATTAAAAACTAATATAAATTTACGTATTACTGTAACGCATTGAAGTGACTCTGTCTTGATTTTCTGATAAAAACGTGTTTATAATTACGTATTGATATGATCGGTATTTCAATTATGTATATATATTTAATTTACAATACAAACTTGAAACATTCAATAAGGCTTAATATATATTTTATAAAGTTTCGTTTAATTTTATATTATAATAATATAATAATGAACGGTTATAATATTTCAATAATTACAAGCTGTTTTATATATATACCAAAGATAGATGGAAATAACCTTCGAACGGGATGCCTACTGGTTGTTTATACGCGAGGCTGTTTGATCATTCCAAACTACACTGGTAACAAGACGCTTCGAAATGCTTCCAAGTTAACCGTAATTATACACTGCCCGCTTGTATCCGATTAGAATCCAATTACCGAAGCGAATGTTAACTTTTGCGCGCGCGCGAGAGAGAGAGAGACGGTCGCGCACGCGCGTGCACTCCTTTAATCGGATGAGGTTCCGGCCTTTTTTTTACGTCCTTGCGACTTGAAAAACGACTACCTGTGTAGGGTGAGAGGAGAGTAGGAGGGAAATGGAAGAGGTGGAGGGGGGAGAGAAGAGAAAAGGATCATGGCCACCCTGTATCTCTGTCTTTAATCATTTTAGCAACGGGTGCGCATTTTAAAGCCTCGTTAAAATGCGCACGCGTCTGTCGATTTGTTTAACTTTCGTGAATTTGCGATTGAAATGTTGCAACCTGCGAATGGTAAATGGAAATAGTGAAAGGGATGGGAATTTGTATACGTTAGGAAGAATTTACCTGATTTTGCTTTTAATGGTTGTATATGGAATATTCATGAAAAGTTTAATTCGCGTGGTATGGGAGAGAGAGAGACACAGTTGTATCTTATAAACCATGGAACGAAATAATACCGAGACCGACATTAGCCCAGTTTAACGATTCCCTCTTATAGAAGTGAGAGAGGTGTGAAAAGCTTCGGGATGACGATACAAAGACGAGGTCGAGGCTGAGCCCTATATTGTCCTATTGTTGAATATTCGTTAAAGTTTAATCCAAAGTTTGATATTTAATTTTGAATTGTTAATATTTCAATATTGTTTCGAAGGTGCTATTGAAATTTGTAATTACCGGTAACTGAAACGATATGAATATGAGAAAAGTTACAACTATCTTGATTAAAAAAACAAGTTTTTAAACTATACTGTTACATTATTTGAATCGTTTATAATTGTTTTGAAAGGTGAATGATATATTTTTTCAGCTTGAAAAAATTTTTAGATGTTTATTTCTTAAAAAAAAAATTGAATTTGAAATAGGATATATTGTAAAAGATAACATTTTTAAATTAGTAAATAGGTGAAATATATCAATTCTCGAAAATAATTGTATAAAAACAGAATTGTTTTATTAAATTATTATGATATAAATGACGTTCAATTAATTCCGGAGTATTTTTTTTCCAAATACTTAAATTATCATAAATGCTGCTTTCATCTAAATTATACCTGTGATAAACAAACTGAAAATCGTAACGAATAAACGTTTCACATATATTAGAATTTCAAATTTTTATTAAAATAACATTATCATTTTTAATAATCTACTTCAAATTCTTTTAAGGAGATATTTTTGCGAAAATTTGTTGCCTTATTATACTGCTCTTTATGTTCCTAATAATATTCTTACGAAGTTTACAATATCACGTTTAAAAAATATTGATTTGTTGTTTATTTTTTGAAAAAATATCATTGACAGAATGCCTGCTTCCTTTGAAACGTTTTAAATAATTATTTTTATTAGCTAGTTTATGAAATTTTTTAATAGAACAACGTCGCAAACAAAATCCTACACCAATATCAGTTATTTTTACAGTTTTTCTGAGAACAAAAAATACCTTTGAAAAAATATCAATTTTAAAAACTAAAATACAAAAAAAAATATATTTTAAAATCCATATTTTCATACTTATCCATTATTAATTTAAAAAGAGACCAATATACATTATTATTATACTTTCCCAGTACGTATTAACTCTAAAAGCTATTAAATCATAAAAAACTCCACTCTTCTCCCTATCCAACCGCAATTGGTGCAAATAAAGTATAACAAATAACCTTCTTCCCGCAGCGTTGAACAAAAAACCCGAAATCTCGGATTATCACAAGTCACACGCTGCTAACACGCTGTTTTACGCTCTGCCCCCAAGAGCAATCCTCCTCCCAGCCAAGCTTCCCACCGACAGTTTCTTTTTTTTGACTTACTTGGCTTCGCGCGCGTACGACACCCGACATCGCATAGTCGTTTAACCGTGACGTGAAGTCGCCGCCGCCGCTGACTGTGAAGAAGAACCCCGGCATAGGGTTAAAACACACGCAGAGCTACATTCTTATACTCGCGCACGTGGGTTTTTTGCACTTAAAAGTGGAACGACGACGAGGAGGAAGATTGCCCGCGTCGTGAAGAACGTTTCTTGTCCGTTCGTCTCGTAAAAGAGGGTTCACGAGTGGTACGCGCACGAGCGAGAAAAAGAAAGAGAAAAGAACACTATAAGGAGGTTTCCCGATAATCCACGTCACGTGCCGCACGGCCAGTTAAACTTGCCGCGATTTTGCATGCGCGCTCGAGTGTTGCGGAAAAAGTGGATGCATACACGCGAGGTGGGATTCCCCGCTGTGAAGCCAGTTTTCGGAAGGTTTAGGTATAACGTAGCAGGTTAGAGTTTAGAAGTGTGTATATGTGGATATGTGTCGTATCAAGGTAGCTCGAGAGTTTAGAGAGAAGTTTACTTTTTTCATTAGCGGAATATGTGTCGGAATGAGGTGCGACGCGGTCGAGTTGTTTTATAGAGAGTTGGAGAACAGTTCGGTTGGTTGTTGCGTGTTGTTGGGAATTTTGTATTGTTTCGGAAGTCACTGAATGTATTAATAATAAATAAATGTATAAATAATAGTATGGGTTGACCTATTTTTCAGGGTATCATCTCTAAGGAGATGACTTGACAATGTCTTACAGAACTGCGTCAACTTCCTTGAAAGCACAGTTCCGAAGCAAAGTACAGTTCCGATTTGACTTTGTCAAGTATATATTTACTTTTATTTCGAAGAGAATTTCTATTTTAAAAAATAGAAATGTAAAAGGTAGAAGTAAAAATGCACTTGATAGTATTAGCTGTACCAAAGTGTGATTTGTAATTTGCTTGATGTATATCGTGTAATGCGTTTTTCTGTGACTTTGCATTAAAAATGCTTTTAAAACTAGAGGTATATGAAGTTTTTTCTGTGAAATGTACATTTAGGAGAGTACATAATCTAGTATAAAATGATCCACGAAACTTTGATACAGCAGTAATGTCCATCAGTTTACGAGAAAAGTTTACGTAAGATTTTTGTGAATATCATAAACTTTCTTTTAGAGCCGCGTAAAATTCTACAGGTTACGTACACCTTTAAAAAGTATATATATATTTAAAATAATATTACCTGCGTTTATTAATTATAATTTTTTTTAATGAGATTTTTTCAGTTATTATCTTTATAATATTATTAAAATGAATAAAAGTACTTTTAAAATCTACACCACATTATGAAGATTCTATGTAATGTCCATTATAGCATCTTCTATCTATTTCAGATTTTATAACAAAAAGAAAAAGTGACGATAAAAGCACATCTTCAAAAACAAATATAGGACGAAAGCAGAAGATTTGAACCGACGCTTTTCCCGTTATAGAAAGGATGCCTTGAAAGCATTTTTTAAAGAGATTTTAAAATTCATCGCAACAACGGTTACCTTTCAAGCTGGTAAGTACATTTGAAATCTTTCATAAAGTATATATAAGCACATGAATGCACTATCGATAAATCTTTGAAATAAACATTAGATAACATTTATTTCACTTGAAACTTTGATAATATATTCAGATGGCGGAGACAACAGTTTTCTTGCTACTAATGATTTATGCTGCACTAGATATGTTAATCATTTTGTTTGTACTGCAGCTAAAAAGATATAACGTAAATTCTACCATGACTAAACTCTCTCATCAATTTTCCACTTGGATTACTCATTGCTTTGAGCCAAAGTGACCCTACTATATAATTTGCTTATAACACCTTTATGATATTAAAAGTCACGTACTTGCATATGCACGTGTGAGCATTCAATAATTATATCGAATAAGCCCTATGCAGAGATAATTTCAGTATTCTATTTTAGTCACGAGATTATGATGATATATTTTATGCCATTGAATGTCATATCATGTTATCCCGTGTTTATAAAATATTATATTCATTAAAAGATAAATCATTTACGAGTTGATTTTTATTACTCTTTTTCAATTCTACAAGAAAAATACACAATCTGTCTCAAATATTTACATTGAAAATGAATCAGAAAAAATTTTTATTCGTTCATCTTTTTTATTTAAATATTGCATATCTAATGGCAGTAAAAACATGTACAGCGACTTAATCAATATATATACTGTAACGTTCTACTTTTCACTTTTATAAATATCCCTTAGCACAATAATTTTTATATGTTGTTTTTTTTTTATATCATAAAAACGAAATATTTTACTAATCATACCACTTTCTTACGAAACGAAACCGATTGCAATTCATCCATCAAGTTACCTGAGTACACCAAAAACATCTATTTTCACATTTAAAACAAAAAATGAAAAAAAAAACCGCCACCTCACTTGCAGCTTCCTTAACAATCTATTGTTATTCTACCACCAAAATAACACCAATGAAAAAAAGGATATATCGCACTTACTCTCGTATACAACTTGCGCGGCGCGCGAGAATTCGAATGTTGCAGCGCCGGCGCTGCCTTATATGCGCGAGGCGCGTGTAACTGCGGACTCGAACAAACTGCCGCGCGTCGTTGCTATTCCACCCCGGGACACCACCTGAAGTAGCAGCAGCAGCAGCAGCCCCGATGAGTGAGAGAGAGAGAGAGAGAAGAAGAAGCTCCCCCCGGTCGCCATAGAAACGCACACGCGCGCCGGCGTACTACACACGCTCGTTCTGTATTTAGCTATATATACGTATACGTGTGTGTGTGTCTATGGTATGTGTGTATATACATAGCGATAGCTTTCCTGTATAGTTCTGTGGGTTTGAGGGATGTTTGGCAACAGGTTCGCTACTGGGAGGGAGAAGAACGGGACAAGGTTGATATTTTAATTTGGAGAGGCGAGGAGGGTTGGGTTGCTTGATGAGGCGAGATGATGGATTCGTATGGAGAGAGAGAGAGAGAGATATATAGAGAGGAGTTTTCGAGGGGGTTTAAAGTGTCCAAAGGAACGGTTGATGGGTATCGTGGAATGATGATGGTAGAGTGTGCTGGGAATTTCGGAGGATATAGCAGAGTGACTTAGAGAAGTTATGAAGGGTAGTTGAATTATTTATGCTTTATATAGATTAAAATCGATTTTGGGATGGTATATAGAAAAGTCTTGCGAGCGATGATGGGGTTTTGATGGAGTTTTGGTGATGACGGGTATGCAGATTTGTTGGTGTTGGCAATCAGAGGACGATGTTTTAGAGAAAATGAATCATGAAAATTATGTTGGTTTATATAATGTATGGTTGTTAATAATAAGAAATGCTTGTTGATTTAAACAAAATATTATAAATCGTAATTTAACGATATATGTTTAACATTTTATCGTACAAATAAACTTTATTAAAGGATAAATATTGAAAAATAACCAATATATATGTTATAAAAGCTTGCTATTGATGATAAAAAATATACAACAATTTGTAAAGTGAAAGAGTATGGTTCAATGGATATATCCCGTTTCTCAAAGTATTTGCTTTACATACGCATCAGAAAAGTTGTACCATTGCTTTTGCGCGGGCTCGCTGAATGTATAGATAAATCGTGAGCTGTATAGAGATATATACGAAAAGTTCGAGAGCAAAACTCGTCGTTTATATACAGAAATGCCGTATAGTGAATAAACGCTACGATATCAAATATCGTGGTTTCTCCGAAATCTGAAATTTTTGTCATTTGATAAGCATATCAGTTCTCGGTGTATGTAGCGTCCTCAAAGAATTTAAATGGAATTTCAATATTTGCAGCTTCTATGAAGAATCTTTATATTCAATGGAATATGATACTGAATTTTTAAATATAATGATGTCAAAGGATTATGAAAAGGTATACCGTAATTATTAACTCTTCTCTATTCATAATATTTTATATGTATACATTTATGTCAAAGTTCATACATTTCCTGCTGATTCTATTGACACATTTCCTTTACTTTCGACATTACATTTACCATTTGTTATACAGTTAACAACATCACCAGGTGTTTAAAAAAAATCTCTTACATCCTTCACAAACACTTTTCATACCTTGATATCAGCTCAACTCCTGACCTCCCTATATATAACACTACGTCACACCCGTACAACATATCAATCTCTGATCAACCCAATTCCGCGTACAGGGGAAACCTTCACCTAAAAAGATCTACCCTCCCTATATATATACACCTACTTTCACTGATTTCGCTTTGCACACATGACGCATTTACGGGAGAATGCCCAGAGCTGGAAATTTTTTGGAATGCTCGTCGACGAGTGAGCCATTGATGCGCAACGAGTCTGCTCGACTTGTCGAGTGGACTCGTTCTTTTTCGTGTTCCACGCGCGCGCGTTCCTTTCTACATGTATATACGTGACACGGGATGAAACCGATATACAAAGAGAGAGAGAGAGAACGTGTGGCGTTTTGGCAAAGGATTTCCACGCACTTTAATATTGGAAATTAATCGTCACTGTGAGGATTATTGACGATTATGCGAGGTATAGGATAAAGAAAAAGAGCAGCAGCGTTTGTAACAGTGAAGTGCGTGCGTTTGAGGATGGTATGACAAGTGATTTTCATTGAGGTTGGTATTCGTACGAGTGTCAATTCGATATATCAAGCGTTGCCAACAGGAGTGGTGTCGATTTAATTAGTGATTTTTTTTATTGGTTACGATGGAGATGGCTTTTTTGTGAAGTACGTTGGTAAATGTTGAAGACTGTAATTTAAAATAGCAATGGTTTTATGCGACCTTCTAGGATTTGATTATTGTTTAAGATGACTGCAGCAACTTTGTATAAAAATATAGATTAAGATTAAACTTTGAAAAAGATGTAGTTAAAACCTCAACTTTTGATTCCCATAAAGAAAAAGTGAGGTTAACATAAAACTATAGAGAAAATTGCATAGCGAACTTTTCATTGTAAACAAGCAGGTTGCAGGAATCTAAATATGTTTTGAATAAGAAAAATATGTGATTTGAAACAGTGATTCTGGCGGTATAAAACAATACAGGTAAACATTCAATTTAGAAAACAAATAACGGTTGAAGTACCGGCAGTATACTTTTTGAAAGGTGCTTATCATGGGACGAAAATGAACATTTTTATTTCGAATGGGTTGAAATTCGAACCTTTAATTCCGCGAAAACGGAAAAACTATTAGACTGTGAGAATGTGGTAATTTGCGCACATTAATACGAGGAATAAATTAAGATTTATCTTAAAGGTTATGCATTCTTCTGAAAGTATCAAAATTTTCATGCCTACTGCAGAGTCAGAGATCCTCCTATTTTGTTCCGTAGTTAACGAAATAATGCATTTTGCGCATCCAGTAAGCAATCCCACATTCTGCTTTTCGAATCCTATAAAATCGATCACTCCGCGGACTAGAAATGAATACGAGTAATTGGAAGATAAAAAAAATATTGGTACAAATTTTTTAACAATGCGAAAATCAAGTAATCCGTAAAAATGAAACAGCTATACGGAAATAAAGTTTTTCACGCATCATCGCATACAATACATAAAACGTTTGCAGAATTATTTGAGCGTTTATCTGATTTGTCAAACTATACAAAGTTAAATCTACTTCGCGCATCAGCTATATATTATCATTAATTTCAATTTCTCAATTATAACGCTAACAGTATTTCTTCAAAGATTCTTTCTCCATTTCTTTACAATATTAAAACACGAAAGTAAAATTCGTTCTTCTCGTCTTCCATATGTCATCCGACACTCTTTCAGCTCCAGCTCCACGAACATTCATCTCGCATAAAACACAGCTACCACTCTGTTTTCGTTTCGCCTCGTTTTCTCTCACTTTTTCCCTATCCTCTTACACTATTCGTTTCTTACACGTAAAGATTTTTTCTCAAATACACTCTTTTGAAATTCCGCCTCAGATGTACACGTGCTTCATCTCCGTCATCGCTCGTTCGTAATAAAATTCGAAGGTGTGGAAACCGACAAAAAAAATGGACCGAGATTACAAGGACGAAAGACCCCAACTTTGCAACTTTTTCGATTTCACGATCTTTCCCGTCAAACGGTACGAAGTTTGCCTGCCCTCGGGCTTTTTCGAAAAAAAATTGACGGTTTCCCAGCAATTTGTTTCCGTGCTATAGCAGGTGCGCGCACCAATACACTAAAATTCGCATTTTTTTGCGAATGCAATTTCCCCGGGTTAGCGTAATGAGAGTGAAGGGAGCGAATTGACTCGGTCTCTTGGATAATGAATCGCGCTCGTAATCGAGAGACGCAAATATAGTCAAGAGGTAAAAAAAACGTGAAAGGCGTAAAAACGTGCTGGAAAATAAAGAGAAAGGCTGAAGAGCAAATGATCGTTTCATAAATGCAAAAATTTTGTGTGTATTCGTGGAAAACGATAGTTTAATGCGATCCCTGGTTATCTGTGCGCCATAGAATATTTTGCGAAGTATATATTATTTTCTCGTTTTGTTTTTGTTCATTCTAGCGTTATTATAAAACAGATTTCTGATATTCTTTTTCAGTCGTTTGTCACAGGGACAGGTGCCAAAAATACTTTTAGAAACTTTTTCAAACTCACGTAGCAGTAACTTATTTTTTGTACACCTTCGATATTTCAAAAAATACATTTTTCATTTATTTTCGAAAAAGTATATTGAAAGGATTATCCATTATGCTATATATCTATTTCCCGGAAATACGGTATTAATAATACGAGTGATTTTTACTTGAAATCCAATAATTGAAATTGTTTGAAATCATACAAAACCTTTGACGCGTATCCAATTTTATTATTCGAATTCTATCGATTTATTTGCTTATTTTTTTGTTGTTTTTAGTTGAAATTTCATTTATGACCTACATTATTAGTTTCGATATTAAACGGCATTCACGAGTATATCTCGGATTCGCGAGGCTCTTCAAAGCAGCAGCACATATAATCCTCTTGCAGGTTCTGCGTGACGCAGATTCTAATCAAAATCTTGGTATAATCTAGTAATGCGTAGGGTTGCGAATTCCAATTAGGGATTTCAATCGGCATGCTTCCACATTTATCTGACATTCACGCATTCAATAATATAATTGATTACATAGACTACTTAAACGACTATCATCGAATTCACTCATTTAGAAAGATTCTATCGGTAATAGATTTAAAATTGAAATACATGTGAAATTTCGTACACAAGTTTGTAAATATATCATATAAATTTTTGGAAGGCTAGAGAAGCTAGAAATTAATATATTAATATTAACATGCGGGCTCTTATTAGAAGTCGTGATTTTTCAGTATTTATAATTTGTGTATTAAAAAGTATTTAAGATTGAGATTCTATTCATATTTTTTGAAGTATGAGATAATGTGATGTTAGCTCAGCCGTCGGAGAAGAGCATGGGAGAGATAAGTAGGTTAAGTTTAAGGTATACTGACAAACTTTTGGTGCGACTCACGCCGACATCGTAGTACAACAACAGCGCTTCGAGTTTGGGACAGCAGCTATGTCAAATCGGTGTAACTGTTGTACCAAGCGCTAGGTCGTCTGCTCTTGGTCGGATGGTTACTCGATTTTGGTGCAGCAGTTATACTATACGTGCAAAAGAGAGGACGCGATTGGCGCAACGGTCATACTACGTAGTGCAACCGTTGTCAAAAAAGTTTTTCCGTGTAGTTAAATGATAACAAATTAAGAAAGTTTAATAAAACGTATTAAAGTTGTCAATGTGAAAATTATTAAATCGGCGTGTGTAGAAAACGGATTAAGCGCGTAACTTATAATTAGAAGAAAAAAAATAAAATAACTTAAACGCGTACGAGAATCTGGCGTGGAGAGAATTCCTCGCTCTTTTCCCTTTGAACGGACATAGTTCGCACTGAGCAATGAAAACGAGTGCCTAATAGCAGCTGGAGTTAGGCGACGTCCTCTCTGAAAAAGAGAGAGAACCTGACACGAGGTTCTGCAGGTTCCGCGGAGCGCAGTAGGCGAGTGTGCTCCGAAATATCGAAGCATAACAGAATACCTCGGCGACGGAGAGGAGCAAGCTTTCGCAGTAAACAATTAGTAGATGAACTGAAAAATAGCTTGCAAACGGGCCGAGGGTGCAGCCCGTTGACCGAACCGTGACGTCGTGAACTTCCCCAAAGCTCGCGAGGAGCATCGACGCTCGAGTTTTCGAGAGAGAAAAAATAATCAATTATTATAACGAACATTTATTATTCTTCGGAAAATATATTGGGAGATGCTGACTCATAACAAAATTATATTAGATAGAAAAAACGTACATTTAACCTCGGAAAACAAGTTAAATCAGTGTCTGCGTATAGAACTCTTAATTGCCAATAAGGCCAAATAAAATCGTACAATTTAAATGAATAAATTGGTATTTCATGTAAGTTCATCTATACAGTTTCTTTAACCAAAGCGCTCATTTCGATTACTGATGTACCGATAGAACTTCCTCAACAATTAGAAATATTTCTTTTGTTTATAGATTACAAATACGCGCTTTGGTCTATTTACTTTGTAAGCCTTTTTTCAAATCATTCAGCCATTTTCTAATTATCCCGTTAAAATGGCTATAAAGAATATCTAACAATCGCTAATAACTTCATTTAAAAAATATTTAAATAACCATCCCTTACATTAAAAAAAAAAGCACTCCAATAACTTTACAGCAGTTCATGCAACCTATATAAGCTCATGCAAAAATTAAGCGAAACTTCATCAGCATTTTCGAGTCAGCCTCTCCGGTCCCTCACTCGCCCGCACCAATAAAGCCATAAACGCTCCCGACCGAAGGAAAAAGGTGCGAGCCGGAGGAGGAGCCAGCTTCTCGAATTGGGGGAATGCCTCCTCGCCTCGAAGGATCTCTCTTTCTCCCGCTCTCTCTCTCTCTTTCACGCAGCCACTTTGGCTCGGCTAATTCCGACCCTATTCATCCTAACTGTATGTGTGTGTGTGTGTGTGTAACGTTCTGCCGAAATAGAGAGGCCGAAACGGTGATATTAATTAGTCACGCGGTGTCGGCCACACCATTACCGGCCTGGTGAATTATGGAACCGCGTGGTTATGCGTATATACGACTACACTCGATTCGTATACACGATATATATATATAACTTTAGTCGAGTGATTTGCGCAGGGATTTTCGATGCGCGGCCAGAGACTCTCGCGGTTGATTCGCGGTTCGTCGGTTTGTTTAGCTCGTACGCACGTATGTGTGTGTATGTAGGTTGGTGATATACGTTGTGGCGGATAGATGGATAGAGGGAGAGGAAGAGAGGGTTAACTTAAATAGTGAAGCAGCAGGAAATTTCTTGTTCGTCAAAAGGCAGTTTGTTTGCGTGTACTCAGTAGTATGAACGTGCTGCGCTTGCTTCCTCTCTCTCTCTCTCTCTCTCACTCACTCACTCACTCTATATTGACGCCGGTGTACGCAGAGCATCGCGGGTTTCTCGGGATAAGAGAGATAGAGAGAGAGAGAGATAGACGATATCCGGATGTTCTCTTTGACCCGCGAGCATACGATGTATGATGTACTGTTTATATTGGATTGATCATCGATTTTTGCATGATTGGTTTAGGAAGTTTCGGGAAATGCGGCCGCTATATGGTTAGATGTGTTGATTGATCTTTGGATCTCGTTAGATATCAGAAAAATGGACAAAAAAACATTTATGTAGTTTTATTTTTTTATGGAATTTTGTTGAAATAAAAATAGTAATGATAATCTTGGGAACGTATAATGAATTTATTCAAAATTGTAGGGATATTTGGCGTTTTCTATAGAGATAAATAATCCTTTGTTATGGAGAAACGATAAATAAATTCAATTTTTAAATTTAAAACAAAAATAGAATCACCCAAAATACTACGTAGTTTTAAATTTTTTTGTAATATAAAACTATTCTTTTAAATTTTGAGTTATTAGCTGGCAGAAGAAAAAGATAAAAACTACTTTTAAATGTGAAAATATTCTTGAAAATAGAGCAAAAGTTCAAATTCATTACGGAAAACGGTTTATCTATCTTTCAACAGAAAATATCGATTTTGTAGCCCACACTATTTGTTTTTCAACTTTTTCCTCAAAAAATCAGTAAACTTTTTACAAGTACAAATACAAAATATAAAACAAAAATATTAAATACACCTTTCTCAATAAATTCGTCCACTATACAATCATTTACGAATATCTGCAGCACTTCAGCAATTCATTAAAAATATTTTCCATATTATAATTTCTATCAATTCTAAAATTAACCTCAACACATTGCTATCCTTCAGCCTACCCTCTATAACGAAATTTTCGTACTGCATTATCGTAAAAATCAATCCCCTCTCCATAACCAATATCGCAACCTTCGCTCTTAATCATTCGCAGAAGCGTATATACACGCTATATAACCTCCGCCACACTCTCTCTCTCTCTCTCGGTAGCTCTCATGCAATTTTCGTTCGCTCAAAATCCACGTCGGTCCGTCGTCGTCCGGCAATAAACACTGCACACTCGCTGCTCTCGCTCGAACGCGCCGCTCGCTCAACACAAAGATCTTTCTCTCTCGTATGCGTATATACATATATATATATACGTGTGTATAGGTGCGCTGCAGCTTGGCGAGGCTGACTGCAAGGCCGTCCTGTGGTTCATTGTTATTGCGAAGTGCTATTTGCGGCCTCGCGCGCGCGCGCGCATACTCGCAATTATCGTCGTATATGCGCGCGCCGCGTGGCGCAAAAGCAAAGGCAAGAGAGAGAGAGTAGCCACGTCTAGCTTGTATATATATTTTCGACGTTATACTTTCGAACGATTAACGACGAGAGTAATGCAGCTACGGCGACTCAGGTGTTTCGTGGAGGGAGAGAGAGAGAGAGAAAGATACGACGCGTTGACTTTTATTGAGCAAGTGTTGTTGAGTGGAATGGCGGTGGAGAGGAGGGGGAGATGAGGGTATGAAAAAAAAAGAGAGGAGTTACTGGTATGAGGTGTACAATGTTCAGTGGTTTTGGTTGTTCTTGTATAAGGTGTATTTTTAGATTGTTGTATATAGTGAGGTAGAGGTGTATAGAAAGTTTTATGCGTTAAAAGTTTAGCTTTTTATGGTTGAAATGTAAGTGTAGGTGTTTATAACTGAGGACTTGAATATAAGATGATTCTTCTGTATAATATTACCTCTGCATATTACAAAAGAACATCTTGTATTCATTCAAGAGCTTAGTTATAAATTTCTACGCTTATTTTAACCATAAAAAAATATTTAAAAGAGAAAAACTCTCTAAATGAAATTAATTTTATCAAAATAAATTTCACAGCTCCATCTTTTAAAAATAATATTTTTCCTTTATTATACAAAATTTAAAAAAATTGCAATTTCACCTAAAATAGATAGATACCAGAAAAATTCTTTGGAAATTACAAAAGTCTATGTACTAAACGAAATAAAAGGATTTAGACACTATAGCTCCCGCAGAATTTCGATCTCATGCACATGGGATATTCTGAAGTGAATTAAACGTGCGCATTTTGAATGTGAATATCGAAGCGTGCGGCGTTTCACTCAAGAAAGCGCACGAATGCGCTTGAATAATGGATCGAATTCGGAGGATTAAAACTGAGATATCGAACGGTACACGAGAAATATTTATAGCAGCATGGAAGTTTTCTTTTTTTGTCTTTCCTTTCAAATTATCCACGCTTTGAATTTTTACACTCGATGTTTAATTCATATATAAAACATTATTAATTCTTTTCACACTTTCCGCATTCTCTTCCCATATTTTTCTTTTAAAAATAGCTTGTTATTTCTGAACAGTACCGAGATATATATATGTACGAACGTTAATAAATGATAACCTTTGAGCATTTACAACGATGTTTCCTGCAATGTTCTGCGACAGGCAATTTCGTCAACGTTGGAATAAATGTCATATGTCATATATGTGCGTAACAGACCGATTAAAACGCTAAAAGATAACAATGTCATATTTTATACATTTGTTATGTATAGTTTATCTCGAACATTTAAACAATGCGTATATACTGCATTGTTTTATCGTATTCAACGATATCATTTTACTTTATTATCGTAATATAATTTCATTTATAATTAAATTAAGTAAGGTCAGCAATAAAATCTTTTTAGTTAAATCTAAACACATACATATAGCGGACGAGATTTCTGGAAGAAAATTTACTTATGAGAAAAAGAGTTTTACACTCGGATTACCGGTACGTGTTACTCAGATTACTGCGAAGGCATTCCCATGAAGCCAAGATCGAAATGAAGCAGCTCGTATTTCCTCTCTTAATTAAATTATATCCACTTTTCTTCCGCAACGAAGCAATTTTAAATTTCTTAATCTTGTAAAGCTACAAATAATATATATACATATACATTTTACCGTAATACACGAAAATTGGGTCTTACACAAGAAAATAAATGTATATTTTAAAATTTCATTCAGCTGCCGTAATTTTTCTACTTTCTCCCGCTTAACAAAATTCGATGGAAATTTTCAATAGCAAATCCTAACGCTTTACTCCTTTTCCCAACGAGTTTCGCACTCGTGCATATCGAAACAATTCGACAATGCACTGTTCGCTCTCGCGCCCATTGAAGCGTCGCAAACAATTCAGTCAGTGCAAAATGCATTCATATTACGATCGCTTACAAACCTATATATATATATATATACACACACACACATACTCTTTGATTTTTCTTCTACTTCTCCAACAATGACAGCATCATCGCTAGTATAGAAATAAAAAGCACACGCGCGCGTTCTGACAGAAGATAAAGCACGCTAATACCTCCCAGTATCCACGCACGCACGCCTGCGTATATACACTGAACAAATCGAATTTATGCCCTTGATTCCCTTAAGTAGCGCCAAGCCTTTAATCCAATATTCAGCGCAGGCAGGAAACGTTGTTCCCTCCCCCGCTTTTGCCGCGCGACTATATTATACGCCGACCGAAAATAAAACGAAAAGGGTGCCTCTCGATTCCTTCTTTCACGTGCGCGTTTCTTCTTCTTCTTCTCCGCGCAAGCGATGAGAAAACGGAGAAAATTTTAGAGAAATATATATATAGATATATAAAAGGGGGGCAATGGAAATGGGTGTAGGAGAAAGAGGACGTCGTTTATACGGCATCGTCGGTCCTTTGGGCGAACCCACACGTGCGTGTCTATATATGTATATGTGTATGTGAGTGGGAGAGAGAGAGAGAGAGAGAGAAAGAGAGCAAAGATAGAGTGGCTGAAGCGAGGCTTTCGGGCGTCCCACAGAGAAAGAGCGGACCCCGGAGGCTGGAGTTTATTAGCTCAACCCCCCCGCACACGGGCGAGGGATATACGCGAGCGCCTCGTTAGATTTCGAACGAAATATCTGTATGGAATAGAGAGAGAGAGAGAGAGAGAAAGAGAGTTGGGGAGTTTTAGAGCTTTTTCGCGTTGGGCTTTTGTGCGTTATAAAAGGGATTCGCGCGGTGATCCTAAAATTGAAGCTGTAAAAATATTTGGTCTTTCATACTTTTTAATTAGTAAAGTAAATAATTTGTTCTTTTTATTTCGCTTGGCGAGTACAATTTTGCTTTGTTTCTTCGCGCTACGATGATACCGTTTGTTTTAGGAATTAAATTGTCACTTTAATTACCGAAAGATGCGAATTATTCTAGCTTTGTTTTGGAGTAGTTTAGAATTTGGTGCATTTTTATTGGTAAGTGTATTTTACTCGAAATGCTTTTCAACGACAATTTCTTAAACCGAAATTGTTATATTTCCATATAGAAGCTTATTTAAAAGCGTAATGTGTAAAAGAACACTAAATTATGTCTTATCTTGTATATAAGAACAAAATTGAGAACGCCTCATAAGTTGCTTTGGTTCTTTATAGGCTAAATTGTAAAAACTGGACCGATTTTTTAAACTCGTTTTTTAAAACTTAATAAATTGCACGATATCTTCTTTTAAGAAGAAAAATAGAAAATACACTGAAAGTGACGCTATAGCTTTTTATGAAATCTAAATTACAAAGATTACACTATTACATAGGCGTAACTCAACGCTGATTGATGCTCAGCATACATATAGCTTTGCAATGTATATCTAGTTGATTCAGATGAATAACTTTATCTCTAATGTCTGATTCTTTACGAAAATATGTTATATCATCATATAATCTGTTATTATTTTATCAACCCCTTTTCAACATATATTATGTCACTGAAAGAAACGTTATCTACAATTGAAAGTCCATACCTTCAAGTAAAAAAAGTTATTCAACCGGTAGATTTAAAATTAGAAAAAGTTACTGCATTAACCTCATCCATAATATCCGTCATCAATTTGCTTCTATATCCTTTACTTAGCTGATTGAAAAATTTCCAGACTCACCAATTAGAAAAGTTCGTATAATACAATAACTCTACATCCTATATATATAAATATCTTTGAACCATAGCGAACGTGTCTTCAAACAATAATTCCCTATGCAGCGCGTCAGCTGTATTATACACGAAAAGCGAACGAACACAACTTCATTTGTCAAATAAAGACAATTAACAGCCACGTCATTGCTCTCTCACCTATACCTCTCCACCTTTTCCCCCCCTTTCCTCACCTCGACAACCTATATATATATACATTTCTCTCTAATACGGAACGCTTCAAAAACACGTTCGAACTTTATTGCACGCTTCGAGTCGCTCACACACACACTCTGTCTTTCTCTCTAGCTCGCTATATTTCTATTTAGTCCCGCACCCCTTGCGGCGTTTCCCCCTCTTGGAACACGCACGCATATAGGGGCGCCCTTAGGTTTAGTTCTCTCTCTCTCGGCTCCCTTCTCCGAGCGCCATTACGAAAATATAACCACGTCAAAAACGTAACGCTGCTGCTGCTGCTGCCCCGCGTATACATCCTTTATTACGTTTGAGAACCTACAGATGCGCTTGACGCCCAAACGTGATTGTCTGTATCTATAGATACGTATGCGTGTGTTTAAGTATATGTATATGTATGTGTGTATGTGTGGCTCGGTGAATTTTAGGATACGCTGTTGGAAAGTTTCGCAGTTTGTCTGATTTATAAGGTTCGAAGAGTTTATTTTTGGGAAAGGTGTGACGCATCGTTGTTTATAGGTGCTCTTATTTATGAAGATATAGGGTCGCAGTATTTTGATGGGTCAAGTAATTTTTGAATTAATGGTAAAGTTCGTGGAAATGAGTGCGAAATTTAGTATTTTAATAAAGTTGTTATGTATGATGGAGAGTGAAGATAATGTTTTTTGTCTAATAATAAATAAAACAGAGATCGGCGCGGTTCATGAGATAAAGATTGAAAAGGATTTACAGTATAATTGAACGAGTTTTATTGGGTTCGATTGCCTTCATTGGTTTATAAAAGATTCCAGAATATATTGATGAGAATTTCTTTATAATATACGTATATTTTAAATCGTTTACGTTTTCAAGCTGTTTGTTTGCAATTCTCTTTGCGCACGCGTAACCAGTTTACTCGTTTGAATTTCATTTTCTGACGGAACAGCTTCTTTTGTTTTTGCTCTGTGACACTGACCAGATAAGACGCCGCGAGCTCGAGTGTTAATTGGAAATGTGTATCGACGTATTGAATGTTACTGCTGGTTTGTAAAACGAAATGAAAATCAATTAACCCAATTAATAATCGCCACTCGCAATTAAAATTCTTCATTTATATTTTCATTATGTTATGTAATCGTACATATGTATAACATTGCATATATTAATAATTTTTTTCAAAAACATTTTTTATTAAGAAGTGCAAGTAAACTATTTTTGAAAATAGATTTTTATAATATTTACCGTTAACTTAACTAGATGCGTATAATCTATTAACTCACGTAATAACAATAATTTTATAATTTTTTATGCTTGTTACATAAATTGATTGGTTTCTCATATAACATTACGTATTAATTAAAGTGAAAATTTATGGATTCTAAATAATATTACGTTCGTTTTCACATTATAATAATTACATTTATTTGTATTCTAAAAATAACTATTAGCAACCTCATAAAGCCAGATTTATGGTAAAATACGTTAATTTTGTAAGAAATTGCGCTTTTTTCAATCGACACGGAAATCTCAGTGAAGTGCCGATTCCAGTTTGCAGAGCACTACAGTATTTTTAATATTGAGAAACAGCAAACTCGTCCGTTAAGAGCCAGTGAAAGGTTACATAAATGAGTTTCTCCAGCGGTCGTAAAGCGGAAAAGATTTATTCTTGCTTCAAAGTATATTAGGTACTATATTTTTCCGTATAGAATTCCTATATATATTTATTATTATTAAATTTAATATTTGATAAAAACAGATAAGCTCTACGTACAACTTAAAAGCTACACTGTAAAAAATCTTATTAAAATTAATGTAGAACATTGATTTTTAATGTACAAAAGTAACTTAAATTTAATGT